>JALBCR010001616.1:0-105879 GCA_030710515.1 Abscondita cerata | reverse complement strand
GGCGTTTTTCATTACGTATTGCTCACATCTTTGTCTAATTCGCTACATAATTCGTACCATTTCTTTCTTTTGCTTTTTTCTATTTCTGGTTTTAATATATTTTTGCTTCTTTATACTTTGTTGTTAGTGCGGGTTGTTTTTTCTTTGTTCTAGTAATTTTCTTTTACTTGTTACTGCTTTTTCTCGTAATACTCAATTTCATCTGTCCACCAATAGACTGGTTTGCGTTTTCGTCTGTGCCTTTTTTGAGGAGTTTCTTGCATATTTGTTGTATTTTTCTTTGTTTATTATTATGTTTTTAGGGTTTTCTTTTAAGTGTTTTATTATTTTATTTATTATCCACTTTTTGCTTGTTTTCTCTTCCTCTTTTCTTCAATGATGTCAATTTCAAACGATATGCTATTATGGTCACTTAAGTTTTTTTCACTTTTCTCTCTTGTGTAGTCATTGTTATAGGTATTTATTATGGAGTTCCCTAGCACCTTCAATGTTGGGACATTTCCTGTGTTTATTGGCACTAATTCGTTTGCACATATTCATTCTTCTAATATTTGTCCTCTTGTATCTGTTTTTTTCACCCCAAAGATTTTTGATTTCGCATTTAGATCCCTCCTATCAATAGATTTGAGTTTTTTTTGTCCCCCGTGCGGTAAACTCATTCCAGATGTATTTGTTGTCCATTGTGTCTTAAATCCAAATCCTTGCATTTTATACCTTCTGCCAGGTCTGTTGTCGTCATCATTTAGATAGAGAAGAGAAGTTTGACCTTTTAGGTTAGTTGAAGCAAGATCAGAATTCAGATAAGAAGTACTCGTTAGTGCTAGTTCACATGCTGACCAGATGTCAGCTCTTGGAGTCCTGTACTCGTCAGCCTTTGGTACCCGGAGTCCACCAAGAGGAGGTGAGTATCGGTGTGAAGCAAAGGAGAGGCTAGTGATGACGCGTAGCGATTCATCATGTTTTGCGTTCACTGTTCTTTCAGACCAACTTCTGCATTCATAGATGTATACTGTGTTTATACTATCCTACCACTACTGGACAGGGAAGAATTTCTAAAACCTTGAACATAAGAAAATCACCAATTGCTAAAAGAGAAGGTTCTTTCGACCAAAGAGTCATGTTACTGTGGAAAACCAATTACGTCGATCTGACCACCGATCTGAACATCAAAGTTACACATAAGCTATTCGAAGAATGTAATATTGAAATGTAGTATAGAAAATTATACGTAGAACTAAATTTATCCGGTTACAGAAAGGTGTTTGTCTTTTAAACACTAAACACGAAAAGTCGACCGGAACTGCTTGAAATGCGTTCAAAGTAACTAACCGACCTCAACTATTACAAAACTCTACTTCTTAAAAATATACTGTTTGACAAAATCCTTAACAAAGTTTAATTTAAACAGTTCTTGAAGGCATAAAAACTTTTAACTTCCCAATTTTTGACACAATTTTTACTAGCAAAACTTTTCAAGCCTTTCTTAATAGAATCTCTAAACAGTAGCAATAATATCAAATCCACTTTTAAACCTCTGTTTCTGTAACACGGTAAGTGATAACTTTAAGATTCATCAAAAGTTTGCACTACTGATGAGATGTGTAAAATATTTTGGTCACCAATAAAATTTATTAAAACAATAAAAATTTAGGGTTAACGATAAATTATAACTTTAAACATTTAATTATACTTGTAAATCAAAGCAGGTAACAGCACGAAATATAAACAAGGTTTTTTCTACGACTGCTTTGAAATAGGTCGATAGACAATATAAATTTAAAAAAATTATAAAAACATCTCAATATAATGGCATGGTCAAGTCTCCCTGTAAAGTAGGTAGCTAAGGAGACGTAAATTTTTTTTTCAAACAATCGACGCCATTGCAAAAAAAAAATTTGGTTGTACGTGCAGTGCCTAGTTTCGTTTGAAAATATGAGTAGTAGCAACGAGGATGAGGTTGTGACCCAAAGGATTCCTGTTGAATTGCTTCACGATGCGAAGGCAGCAATTGACAGTTTACTACTCACAAAGTCGAAAACGGTTTATGAAAAACAATTATTCATTTAAAGACTGGTACCTGAAAAAGAAGGTCCAAGGAATTACAGAAGATTTGATGCTAGCATACCTGGAACAAAAATCGAAGCAAATAAAGCCCCCTACACTTTGGTCTTCTTTCTCGATGTTGAAAAGCACGTTAAATCTCAAAGAAAATATAAATTTAAAAAAGTTACCAAAATTGATCGGCTACTTAAAAGTAAAAGTGTCGACTATCATAGGAAAAAATAAGACAATACGAATTATTTGTTGATGAAGGTAAAATTCTTTTAATAAAAATTACCGTCAAACTTATTTGTTTGCAGACGGTTTTGATTTTGTAGAGTCTACGGTTGTTAAAGTCGTCGATACCAAAACTCACAGTGATCGCACTTTTACAGTTTCAAAGTTAGAATACATTGAAGTATACAAAAAATATAGAAATTTGAAACCATCATTATAGTACAAGCAGTCATCTCTTCCTGAAGTATTCAAAAGGCAGATGTGTAAATCAGAACGTAGGAATAAATAAAAATTGGAGAAATACTTAGTCTCATTGCTTCACTTCTGAAGAAAAAACGACATAAAAGCTACACAGGCCACTGCTTTAGAAGGTCTTCTACTACTCTTCTGGCCAATGCTGGAGATCTGTTGACTATTAAAAGACACGAGGATTGGAAGTCTTCCTACGTAGCGGAAGGGAATACATTGAAGGCTCCCTAAATAACAAGATTGAAATTGGAAATAAAATATTAAACACGCCGTCCACCTCAGACCAAGTTGCAGGCCAACCTTCTGCAACTACATCAAAGCAACAAACGCTTGTGTCCTCATCGGCACATATTAATGCCGCAGAAGTGTCACCCAGGGTGAAGCTAATGAAGAAGCGTTCCAATTTCACTATCAACATTCACTACAATAAATAGGTAAAGTTTTTTTCAAATTTTATAAGAATTTAAAATCTAGTGCGTAAATGTTTATTTACGGTCTAATGCGCATGGCAATGACATATTTTGCAGTTGTAGAAAAAAAATGTTTTTTCTTCTAACCAAAAATATGACAATTTTGAAAGCAATATATTTTTTCCTTTTTTGCAATGAAGTTGCACCGATACCTTGCAAGATTTTTAGCAATCACGATAGTTTCCTGGGATTAAAATATATACTATTATCAATTAAGTTTGTTTAGTAGTACGTCTGGACACTTGAGATAAATCCTATTGCATTATTTATTTTAGGGAACCAAGGCGTTTTGAATTATTTTTGCTGTTACAGAGCATTTATTACAGTTTCAAAACTTTGAGAACGCTAAAACCCATTGCAGTCATTTGCAGAGAGTATCTTCTTCAGAAAACAAATGTGAAAAAAATGTTGAACTGACTGGCAAAAGATCAATTCTAAAAGCAATTGGTACAGCGGCCCATAATGTGCATCATTTCGTTCAGAATAATATTAAAAAAATTGAATTGACTGAACAAAATTAGTTCAAAAAACAGTCAATTTAGCGACCCATTATGTGCGTCACAGTTCAATTCAGTAAGAATCTGAAATTTTAACTTTGGTCAACCGAATAAAGGGATTATTTGACTCTTGTAATGTTTTCGTTCCTTTAGTTTTATCATTTTTAAATAAAATGTTTTGCTTGTTTTCCTGTTTTAAAATTCGATTGATGTGCTTCCAATTGTTCTCTTCTTGTGAATTAGCAATTTTATGACATTTTCCTTTGTAAACAACTTTGTAAACTTGACGATTTTCATTTTATCTGGTAACTGGTTCTTCCAATTCTCCTTCACGTCATTCTCTGATTTACATGATTTCTTCTAACTCCTTGCTTAAACATGTCTTCATTAAAAGATTTCTGAATGGAATGATCTATTTTTTTCTTGACTAGGTAGAATATTAACCCCAAACGCCTCAGTCAGATCGTGATGGAGATGTTTCTACAATTGACATCGATTAGCGTAATTCTATAATTATTGCACTTTTTTCCTACTTTAAAAGTAGTGTAAAACCTAGTTACTTGATACCGTTATTTAAAATGAAAGTTGAAAATTTTCTAAGAACCTTGAAATTTTGGCCCATTGTTTATGAAAGATGTTATATATATGGCTTTTACCAGAGGTTCTCTTGGCTCAAATTAGACCGTTTGACACCCATTTACCTATAACCAAAATGCATAAGGCGCCCAGAAGGCGTCAAACTTTCCAAAATATTGTATATTGCAGAATAACTTGAGAACTGTTCGACGGATGGTTTGTTCCGCTTTCGTATGCTGGTTGTCTGCTTCAGAAGACGTTTTCTGTGTAATGTGGACAAATTTCGATGCCAGGAAAAGTCGCTTTCATACAGGCACTGTCAAATAAATGATAATATTTTAACAACCGTCGACGATTCAAAACAAAATAATTCTCGACAAATAAAACGAACAATTTGAAAACTTTTATATTCCTTGTTAAATTGCACTAATGTTATTACTTCGATCAGAAAAAGTTAAAATCATATCCCTGCAAGGTACATGATACACTTAGAATTGGTAGATGCTAGTAGGCTATGCAATCAAACCTATCATTTGTACATTATTTTCCAGATCTTCCAAGATTACTCACGCTTCTATTTTGCGATTAACTACTTGAAAAATGGGCTACATATTTCCCGAACAGACTAATATGCTGTTAGTGTTAGGCTTTTGCAGTTGCAGTTGTCGGGAGTGCGTGAGGGTTTACAACAGAAATGTTCCCAAATCGGATTGACATAATCGCATAGCCTACTAGCAGTCTACTTGAATTTCTAAGCGTATGGATGCGCCGTACAGGGATATGACTTTAATTATATTCTAATCTAACTAATAACATTAGAGCATTTTAACAAGAGAGAAAACAGTTTTCAAATTGTTCGTTTTATTTGTCAGAATTATTTTGGTTTTGTATCGTTGACGGTTGTTAAAACATTATCATTTATTTGACAATGCCTGTACAGTAACATTGACTTTTCGTAGCATCAGAAATTTGTCCATTACACAGAAAAAACGCTCCTTCTGGAAGCAGACAACCAGCATACGAAAGCGGAACAAAAATCCGTAGAACCGGTGTTTTCGAGTTATTCCCAATATACAATATTTTTTTGGAAAGTTTGACGCCCTCTGGCGCCCTTATGGTGCACTATTGGTTGTAGGTAAATTGGTGTCAAACGGTCTATTTTGAGGCCAGATAAACTCTGGTAAAAGCCATGTACACACCTTTCAGAAACACCCTGTATTATGTATTATGGTTTGTGGATTTTGTGATTTTCCCTGAAGGATTTGTAGATACCAGGTACTATAATGTGCTCAGTGGCCGATACAATAATTTACCCACAACGCCACCTGAGTTTTTTTCCAGTGACCGAATTCACCAATTGCGGACAACATAAGCACCAGAAGAGCATCAACCACATGGGGAAATTAAACACAAGCGTGATGTTAAAAACAGTAGCATGCATTGGAATTTTAAAATGGACAAAGGAACTATATATCACGAGTTGGAAAAAAATTTCTTTATTATTAAGAGTGCATCACTTTGTTTTGAAGACTTCATCCAAGACCACCAAAAATTATAGACAATTGGACACAATTTCTACAGAAAATATTATACTTTAAACCATATTCTGATTGTAATACTCAAGTTATTTGTCAATATGTTCCAAAGAAGTGTGTTCACCGTAACTATATTTACAATGTGCATAACAATTTCTAACTCTTAATAATAATAACCTATCAAAATATTTGTTTCGATCTTGTTTAATGTTATTATAGAAGATAAGGTTACGTGATAGAACAAGTAAGAAGGTTAAGACTGAAGGAAGAAGGATGGAAGCATAAATAACAAAGAGAGACAAAGGTAACTAAATACAAGAAAGAATAATGAGGAACAGAGAAGGAAGATACCATATGGGATACGTGGATATAATAGTGGAAGGAATTCCAAGCTACTTAACAAGGGGGCTGACAATGTAAGATAAAAGGATGACAGCTGGGTTTAGACAAGGTAATAAAGAAAACAAAAATAAATATTGGATAAAAGACGAAGAAAGATTTTGTAGAATGTGTGGAAATAATTGGGAAAATATTAAACATTTAAGAGAAGTTGGTGTAAAATTACGAGAGGAAAGAATGAGTATTAGGAGAGGAAGGAGATAGTATAAAGTGGATGAAAGAGGTAGATAAGAGAAGACGATGGTTAGAAGAAAGAAAAGAAAAAGAAATATAATAACAATAGAGTGAATTATCGTTTTGAATTACACTATGAGTTTTATTTAGGGCCAACCATGTGGTAACCACTGCAAGAGGCTGCCCACAAGGAGGAGTATTATCCCTACTACTGTGGTCGCTAGTAGTGGATGAACTACTGAACGACCTGAGTAGAGAGGGGTATAACGTTCTTGGTTATGCTGATGACATAACCGTAACGGTGAGGGGCAAGTATTGGGGAGAGAATGCAAAATGCCATTAACCTAACACGCAATTGGTGTCTAAAAGAGGGCATGAACATAAACCCGAATAAAACCACAATTGTAGCTTTTACTAAACGAAGGAATTTAAATATTCCAAGTATTCAATTAAATGGAAACACCATTCCCCTCTCTAAGGAGGTAAAATACCTGGGGGTGACACTAGACCAAAAATTAACGTGGGAGAGTCACCTGACAAAAATTACCAACAAAGCCATAAAAACTTTATGGTCATGCCGCCAAATGGTTGGCAAAACATGGGGTTTGAACCCCAGGGCAACTAACTGAATCTACAAGCAGGTAGTCAGACCTGGAGTCCTCTATTCATCCGCAGTTTGGTAGAGGAAAGTAGACCAAAGTACCGCGCAAGCAAAGCTGGCAAAGGTGCAAAGGCGTGCATGTCTGCTCATCATAGGTGCCACGAAATCAACACCTACAGCCGCGATGGAGACCCTTCTCAGTATGGATCCTCTACCGGTGGCAATTAAAGAGGAAGCTATGAAGCAGATCCTGAAATTACATGAGGTATACCCCAAAGGTCATCTAGGAATCCTTAGAATCACTCCTTTACTAGACATGGTTGCAGTAAGCGACCAGACGAACCCTAAAATGATCTTTGATCATAAATACAATGTCCGATTCCCCACAAGGAAAAACTGGACTGGAGACACGGACTGCATGCCGGGATCTTCCCAAAAATGGTTTACAGACGGATCTAAAATGGGAAATGGTGTGGGAGCAAGAGTGTTAGGACCAAAGTTTAAAAGACACGAGTCTCTCAGTGCTGACGCTACCATTTTTCAAGCAGAAGTACACGCCATCCACATGGCGGCAGAACATCTCCTCACCAAAAACCGATGCAACCAGCACATAAGCATAATGTCGGACAGTCAAGCGGCAATAAAAGCACTACAAAGTAATAGAATGAGATCACACATGCTACACGAGTGCCATCAGGCCCTAAATCAACTGGCGGACAAGAACAAAGTTGAACTTGTCTGGGTGCCAGGGCATGAGGGAATAGGTGGCAATGAGGAAGCAGATCAGCAAGCAAAGCTAGGGCCATCTCCTATGTACGGCTTTAGCCAGAGGGATTATCAGGGGGTTATTACCAATTGGGTTAACAAACAAGTCAACAGAACCTGGAGTAATTTGCCAGGTCTCAAAAATTCTAAGAAATTTTTTAGCCCTAATCAAAAGAGGGGAAAGGAAGTGTTAAAGTTGCCCAGAAGAGACTTAAAACTCTCTGTGGTATACTAACAGGACACATTCATTGCAGGTATCACTTGAAAAAGATGGGACTGGTTGACGATAATACATGCAGGTACTGTGGTAAAGAGGTGGAGGTGCCTAAAGAAATACAAACACTTAGAACTCATCTTCATTTTGGAAGAAGATCTACTAAAACTCCCGACTAAAGATCTGATCGAATTTGTCAAAGACAAACATCTTTCCTAAGTCCAACTAGAGGGGGCACAAAGATCATATCTGGTCGCAGTGCAGGAAGTTCTTTCTATGACACTCACCCCATTCCTAATAATAATAATAATAATAAATTTATTTAGGGTGCTTTTTATTGTGTGGTCGAATTCATTTGTTAATCTTAAAGAAAAAGAAAAATTTCCATTGATTGATTAATTAGTTATTGATTATTTAAAGTGGCCAATCAGAGGTTGAATCGGTAGAATGTTTCCAAAAAAAAAATTTAAATTCGTTAAGGGCGTTGCCAACTAAGGGACCAATTTGTGATAAAATGAGTCCCACATTCCTTGTCGAAAAAAAATGTACCTTTGAATTAAATAAAAAAATATTAAAGCTTTATTGACTGAGGGCGATGCCACTCCCTGCAATGTCGTGTTGTGAACCCTTTTTATGTTATCTATTACTTTTGTTAGCCCCTACATCCATTGTAGCGTAACTATTTAAAAAAAGAAGAGAGTGAGGTTTCCAATAATAAATTTGAGTTTAAAATTTGAGTCATAGATTGGTAAACATTGAGTGATTGTGGGACTGAAGTATTTTGCAGTTTTCACTTAAAAATAAGTGTAAATTATATCAAGCATACTCTCGAATCAATTATATTGGAATTGAAATTCTTAGGGCATTATTTACAGTTTAACTAATAATTCTTGTGCTACCGAAAAACCTTAATAGTACATATTGTTGTTTTACATTTATATTTCAAACTCAAAGAACTACTAAAACATAATAGTAGGTTTCTAATAAAAACAATAACAGCAAGCTTTTCAACTTCTACAAAATAAATGTCACATACTCAAAATAATTTACTTACCTTTTGTTCTATAAGTAATCATAAAAGTGGTTTGAAGAGTAAACAAACCATCATTTAATGCACTGGAGGTTCGGTTATGTTCACAATTTAACATCCTTGTGCACTAACCGAGATTATCTAAGTTTAAAGGGTGTGCTTATATTACAATTTGTGTTGCTGTTCACATTTTTCAAGATGCAAGAAAATGTGGTATGCGTGCTGATTTAGGGTTAGCGTGCCATTAGACTTGTTAGGGTTACAAGCTTATCTAAAACGTTCTATACACTAATTCTATAAACTAAACGTACAACAAGCATTTTTTATGATTTTCACATTAGATTGAATATTATAGTCATAAACGTACATTACTAAGTCTTCCATCGTTGTGTAGATATGTCAGCAATTGTAAGAGGACAGATAATAGTTAATTATTGTTCTAGTTAATATCATAATGTGTACTGGTTAAAATGTACTAAAACATGCAAAAGTGTACTCATTGAATTCAAAGCTAGGTTGCTATTTTATTTTTTTGATCTGTTTTATATTAATCCATCTCCTCAGTTTGGAACTACAATTTTGGAGGAACGTTTGTACTACTACATACTTATTAATCAACAAACACTAAAGTTTAGTTCTCGATAGCTTGAATTAGAATTCTGGCTTCCTTTTATAAAAAAATTCAAGCGATTAAATGTTCCACATTAGCAACTAAAAAGTAGATGGTAGCTGCACACCTTACTTCAAGATTGCTCTGAATAGATCAAAGGATGTCTCTTAATTATTATTAGAGTTCTCGATATATACAAAGAATTGAGTTTCTCCAAAACATACAAGAAAATTTGGAATTGAAATGTTAATACTCTGTTTGGTTGTGGATGAGAAAAAACGACGTAGGGTGAAAAGTTGTTTATAGTTGACGACACTTTGACACACTGAATGCAGGTCTTGCATGTACTACATGTACTACACCCAACCTTACTATAGAATTTATACGATTTGATATATAATACCTCGGCAGAAATACGTAGGGTAACGGGTACAGTTATTGGCCACTTAAGGATTTTAGAGACGTATTTTTCAGTTTATTCTAAAATTACTACACCACGAATAATGCAGTATTTTTTCTCAAATAATTACATATTCAAATATTAGGAACAAAATTTTATTTTGTAACTTAATTTCTCTAAATAATATCAAAATACAAATTTTTGAAAGCATACAAAAATTCAGTTATTGGCCACAAAGTCACAGTCGTTGGCCTACTTATATACCAGTAATTGGCCATCTGAAAAATATAGAGCTTAGCCCGACAAAATAAGATATTTTTCTACAAGCGAGCATAAAGTACTTTGCACATTTATTTGCATACACAAAGTTACTTTGCGCACGCTTTTGTACATTATTGTAGAAAATCCTAAATAATTTATTAGCAAAATGTTATTTTAACAAAATCAAACAGAAACGTTTTTGAAAATGAAAATTAATATACCTAGTACCTACCTACTTAACATCCACTTTTAGAAAAAAATATTGTTCCTAACACTTGCACAAAATGTTTTTCCTACACTCAAAGCTTACTACTGCTTTTGGTAGATATGGGAAAGTATCACTTTGCACACTTGTTAGGAAAAACTATTTTTAACTTTACAGCTATTGCACACAAACTTATCATCATTTTCTGATTGTTGAGGTTTTTAACACAAGCATGATAGGTTCTTGTACAAAAGTGGCATTTTTCCCTGATTTTAGACCCGTGATATTCATAGTACATGCATAACATATCCCAGTGGAAACATTATTTGCATGCTTGCTATTTGGCTTTGTAGTGACATCAGAAATAATAAACACCTTGGATTTAGGGGTCTCATTTTCTTTTTCTGAAAATAGTTTTCGTTTAGTTGAATTTGGTAAATTTCTAGTCAATGATGAATGGCTTGACGATTGCAGTTGAAAACTATTTTCAAAAAAAAGGTTTTTGACTCTGAAAACTTTTCATTTTTCAAGGTAGATCTAGTATCAGGTGAATTGATAACACTTGTAGAAGTATTTGTATAGCTTTTGAAATCATTCAGATAATCTTCACTTTCCGATTTATGGGTTGAATTGGGTCTTTCAGTATCTTCAACGTTTGTTCCACCATCACATGGGCGACTATTAGAAATACGTTTGGTGCTACAAAAATGTCCGCACTAAACTGACAATTTGTGGATTCCGTGTTAGGCTCATCGATTTCTTGAATGCACTTTTCTCCGGCAGATGAAGTCCTCTTTTCAAAATTGTGCAATTTATTTCATCAACTTTTACTATTGTTTTCTTTCTCCGACTTTGCTATTATATTTTATTTGTTTAGCTTTAGGTATATACGTTTTTTTTTTCTTATTTTTCTGTGCAATTATTTTATTATTGTTTGATTTTACGTTTTTCTATGTTTTGCCGATCTGAGGATGTAAGCACAAACGGAAGTCTTTCCGTTTTTTTTACCTTTACGTTCTGGAGTCTTCGGCCAAAAGAAGAATTTGTCAATAGATGATTTCTCCTCGGTGTGCCCATTTATGAATTCCTTTTGTCCAGAATTTGACCGATAAGGTGATTCTACTTGCGTCGGAGACGAATAATTATAGGAAGTGGAGGGAAGATTAGGTGAACTAATATTTATAATAGGAATGTTGTCTATGTTATATGTGGTTAACTTAAAATTTGAAGTTGAACGGTTGCATGAAGAAAGCCTAGTTGATGATATATTATTACTGTCCGTTACGAGATTTTCTATTTCGATTGTGGTTAACTGTTCTAGAGTATCTGGGATATCAGATCAAGAAGCAATAATATCAGCACGATCATTATTCTCCCTGTCGGCAAACGGAATATATTCATCACGCGTTAGTTCATCTGAGTTAGTATCAATTAAATTAGATCTTGCATCATCTGACTTATTTTTGAATAACTGGAGTATATTATATAAAATGTGTGCATCTTCATTCAGATCTTCACATCCATTATTTTGGAATACATTTATCTTTTCAGTCCCAACTACTTTCTTAAACTCGGCATAGATTATGGAGTCTTCTTCAGAAACAGTTTCTTTGATTTTGCTGGTGTTCTTTCCCAAACATTTGGAATAATCAATTGCTGACGGGTTCCAAGGATATAACCCAGTTGCTTTAAAACCACTGATTATAGAAACTAACGTTAACGAACTTATGGCACTGTTCAATACTAAGGCAAAGTTTTCCTTGGTTACCACAGAATTTGGATTTTCCTTCTGAAGTTCAAAACTGCTTTGTTCCAACCAATTTTTAAGGGTTTGAACGCCGCAACGTCCGCGGGCTGCATTATCCTTGTTGCGTTTGGATAGAGAGCCACTAATATTATTTGCAACTTTGAACATAATTCGCTAGTTTGAAGGGTCATATGAGTTTTATGCCCATCAACAAACAATATTATTGAAAATTTGATTTTTCTGGCAACTAAATGTTTATAAAATACGTTTCCTATATATTCAAAGAAATTTTCGTTTTTCATCCACCCTGAGTCGCTACAACCTATTCCCCATCCAGCAGGTACCGACTTTACAATGTCTGATGGCAATCTCTTATAAGGATAAATTACCATGGGCGGTGTAAGATCGCCAGAGGCTGCAAACGTAAACATAACTGTTAAATTAACTTTCGAGTGATGTTCAATTTCGTAAACATTTTTGCTTCCCCTTACAGCTAACACTCTTTTATTTTTTGGGCATAGATAAAAACACGTTTCATCGCCATTAAAAATACGTGATGGATCTTTAAGAATGTCACTATAACCTTTTTATCTAAGTATTGTTCCACTCCACTAAACCATTTCCGAATATCATTTTCGGAAATATTAGAACTTGCCGCAGTAATCGCTTCTGGAGTCCTTAGGGTTATTTCTGGGTTTCTCTTTAAAAAGCTCCTGTACCACCCTCTTCCAGGCATATTGTCTATGAATGGATTCTTGCGGGATTAGCATCCAAAATCCTTTGACTGAATGCTGTACATCTTCTATCCTCACAGGAAAACCTTTTTCTGACATGCACAAATCCAGTCTTTAAGTCGAGTTTCCTCGTCCAACGAAAGAATAGGAGTTGGACCACGAGTGGTTTTATCGTGAAAATTTTCACTTGTCCTAAACTGTAGAGTAGCTCTCGGAACATTAAACTGTTGGGCTGCTTTTCTCTGGCTCGTTCCATTTTTAATTGCGTTAACCAAAAACGGCAAAAATGTTTTAAATTACCATTAAGTAGAGGACAATTTAATTTTTGTTAAATTGCAAGATAAAAAATTGTTTAGTGTTCTCTTTTTCTTAACGACACTCTATATGCCTTATGAGAATTACCGACAATCACATAGAAAATTTATTTCCAGAACCATTCTGCATTGTAAGATATGAGTGTATGAGAAAGATAATCAGAATATATGTAATATTAAAGCGCAATTTGGTTTCAAACTATTGTCACAAAGTGAGGTCACCATTACGATAACCGCCGCGAAATTAACATACGCTGAAGACGAAACAGATAGTACTGGTGTTTTTGTATAGTATCTATAGACGAATATAATTATCAAAAGTCGCACTAGAAATTAACCTGCAACTTGACTGTCTGAGCTGTTGTCTTATCGCCAAACTTATCGTATTTTTAATAACACATCGGTTTGTAAATGAACGTCTAGTTTTAATAGATTTGCACATCATAACTAAGGAAGATCTCTGCTCAAGAAATCATACAAGCTACATGTTTTCCAATACGACTTAAACAACGAACAATGACCAGGATATCCAAAGCACAGGAATCACAACCAAAAAATAGTAAAACCAAAAAAAAAACATTCCACATGGTTTATAAAACTTCATCTCCTCGGAGACGGAACTTTGTCGATGTAAAACTATCAACACATACTTAAAGACGCTAACAATGCGTGTTTGAAGGTGTTCGACGAAGAACAACATAATGATTCCAAGCCGAAAATAAAAGGATCAACCCGTTACAAGTACTACGCTCTAACAACACTTCGACAAGGTATGTTGACTAATCCTATTTTAGAACAGAAACAGCAGTTGATTTAACACATTTCTTAAGGTGTGGAGATCTGTTGCTAGTTTTTTTGCTTAATTATAATTTAACTATTTTTCCATTTAGCAACACTCGTAGACCTTGTAATAAGTATTATTTTTGCAGCCCGAGGGTACGGCACTGTCATTTTGACGGTCACGTCAGAGACCGTTTAAGGTAACTATACATCGGAAGATCACAACCAGTCATCCAGTTGTCTACAGAAACTGCATTAAGTGAGTTGCAATCGTTTGTAAATATTTATTTAAATATCATCGTTGTGACAACACCCCTTTGTATAAACGCCAATAAATCGATGCATACTGTACATTAACCAATATGACTTTGATGTTTCTACCCACCTTGTACAAAAGGATAATAATGGTACTACACTAATCAGTGCATTAAAATAAATAATTATTTCTTGTTACTAAAATTGAATATTTTTACCCCATTAATCTCTCACTGAACCGTACAACTATTTTTACTTTTAACGAGGATAGAGGCTACAATTTATCATGCAGATAATTATAAAAAAAAAACAATATGTATTTTAGATATTTCTAATGACAATTCCACTACAGATGTTATTTTCAATTTAACTGTAAATGCTTTCGTAAATGATTAAAAACTAGAAAATACAAATTATGTAAAATGATCAAGGAAAAAAGTTGGCTATTTCTAAAAAAATATTGTAGATCATAAAAATCTCATCAAAGGCAAATCATCCAATGTCACAGGAGCACTTGAAAATCTATTCAAGTAGAGATCGTTTACTATAAGATGTGCACAATGCGCACAAACGAGTTTTTTGTCGAACGAGTTTATTAAAAGCATTTTAGGGAAGTTGACATATCTCAGTAGCGCCTGTTTCCTTTGTTTATTTCACAATTCCGTATTTCTTTATTGTGATTTTTTCAGAACAAATGTATAAATACTAGGTGATCTTATTGTATAGAAAAATTTGCTGAATAAAAGTTGAATATTCTCAAGGAGGACATCAGTTAGCATTAAATTTCATTCACCGTCTCCACTTCCGGTGGGGAGCCCGCCGATTTTCAAAACTTTTAAACCGAAATTTCACTTTGCCTGACCCTCCTCTGTAAAAAAACTACTGGACCGATTTTTTATGATACCATCTAGGGATTATTTATAATACTGAAAATTTTATTAGATTTTGGACATAATCCTTGGAGCAAAAAAGGCCTTCAACCCACAGGTTTTCCTACTTTTAGAATATTAACAAAAATATTCATTTTACACATTTATATTCAAATAAACGTTGTTTCTAATTTAATTGAATGTTTATGATGTTATTATCCTTCTAAGTGGAGGTAGAGTTAAAAACAACGATCTCAAAATTACATATATAGCCGACGTTTCGCCTAAACATGTGAAGGCTTTTCGAGGCTAAAAATAAATTAAAAATCATTTTTAATCCTTTAGACATCATAAACCCTCTTAATGATTATTTAAAATTTTGTGACTTATTATTATTAATTTTTAATCATTTTGAATCCTTTTGACATCATCAACCCTTTTAATGATTATTTTAAATTTTTGTGACCCACGCGGTTTTTTATTTACTTTCAACCTCAATAAAACCCTCATACGTTTGGGCGAAACGTCCATATATGTAATTTTGAGACCGCATTTTAAGCTATACCTCCACCTAGAAGGATAACAACTGGAAATCATAAACCAACAATTGGAGGAAGAAAATACTCTCAACTGTTAATTGAATGTTTTATTTTAACATATTTCAAATTACAATCAACAAACTATTAACCTAAATCGTACTAATCATTCAATTCAATATTTTGTTCCTAAAAATACGGTTCAAATAATTATTGTTTGTAAAATATTTTGTTATAAAAACCTTCATTTCTAGATATTATAAAATTTTCCCAAACGAAAAATATGATCAATGTTTTTGATAAAAACTATGTTTGTAGATTCCAAATAAATTCGGAAACTTAAAGCCCACCAAATCGCTTTATCCATGACTACAAAACAAAAATATGCATGAACAAAAACAAGTGGTAAAATAACATAAAAAATTTTCATCGGTAACAATCTATCAACAAGCAGACTCTTTATAACATTAATAAAAATGCGGTATTTTACAGTTGTACTTTTATTCTCGTAATTGTGGTTAGTGAATCCAAAACAGAGGAAGAAATTGAAAGCAGTGTTAATGTGCGATTAACCATTTCATCGCAACCATTAAATGATCCTAATGTCATTCCAAAAGTAGCAGTTACCACTGATGTAGCATTTTCGCGCATTCCAAGAAATTGTTTGTGTAATTTTAATATTAATTCTGTTGCATTTGATTGCAATCAGTATAATTATAATCGAAATAAATATGGCGTTAAAGTTCATAAGGAGAGTGTACCAACACCATCAGAAATGATATCGCAACCCAAGACGCAACGACTTGAAATACGAAAAGTTGCACGTAGTTATTAATAATTTTGTAATTATTTTTGTTAATTGCTTTGTGTATTCTTTACCAAACAGCTTTAATGTTACTTTGAAATTTTAGTAGTGGCCAATTTTGTAAAGAAAATAAAATTTTGAACTGATCTGCTTATTGTGCTGGTCAATTTATTTCCCTGAAACCCTAGAAAGTCTCATAAATTTCTAGAATTTCTTTTTGATACACAATCATAAACTTTGTCAAGACTTCCAAAGATAAAATTAGTTCATTTTTCTTTTTTCACTTTACTTTTCCACTACCTTTGAGACTTGCTTCAATGATGCTATTGTTCATAATTCATATCGTCAACGTACATTTTCCATTAAACTCTATAGTAAGTATAGTCTGGTGTTTTCCATTTCTCCAACCAAAACTCTAACTGGCAACGCCTCTCATACAATGGGTTTAGGCTTTTGCGGCCTGTTTGTGAACTAGTGTCTACTGGTATTTCATCCTAACATTTCGCTAACGTGAGTGGTCAGCTTCTTTAGAGATTCTTTCAACTCAGATGATGGATGTAGACTGTCTACATCCAACATAGGAGATTGAAGACTGTCGACACCCAACATTGGAGATGGAAGGACCTCTGAAAAAGCTGACTATTCGTGTTAGCGTAACGGTCGAAAGGAATTTCAATGAATGAATGAATCAATTCTTTATTCCCCAAATTAGACACAAAATAAAGTATTCATCACCAAAATAAATAAATAAATCAACGACGATCTTTAGACCCGAATTTAGGCTACACTATACATTAGGGTGATCCTTAATATGGACAAAAATCCACTTTTCATCCGACGCCCCCCCAAACGGAGGTTTGAATGAAAGTAATGTTGCTACCTACTACACCCATCGGAAATGGGAATGGTGAATGGAATTTAATGCTAACGGATGTCCTCCTTGAGGATATTCAACTTTTTATTCAGCAAAGTTTTTTATGCAATGGTATTTTTCGAGATATTCATCATTCCAGGTTGACCCTGTATGAGATACCTATAGACAGTTACAGGCACGGTTTGTTGCCTACATTAAGAGCTTAAAATATTTTTCCGATTTTTTATTGTATTTGAAAACGTTCTAGGGGGCGTCGGATGAAAAGTGGTTTTTGTCCATATTAAGGATCACCCTAATAAATACGTACACGTGTTAACGAGATAAGTCTTTGAACAGAGGTTATTTGTTTGTAATAATCATCTTTAGTAATGCATACCCAATATATTTAAGTTGTTGATTAGTCATTATGTACCTACTTCTTAGACTAAACGGACTCCAGAAAAATACTCATGTAACTTCCGTTGATGTTGAAAAGCGTTTTTCTGTATCTAAGCACGTTTTCCAATATTAAATAAAACATTGTTACTTTTTTAACAATGTGTCGATAGGTATGAAACAACTGAATGTATTTAAGCAGTAAATTTTAAGAGTTATGTAATAAGATTATTCGTAGATTATAACTTATATTATTTATATTTATGATGATGTAACTATATTTATGCCATGTACTGTATATTTGGTGTTTTTATGGATTTTTTTCTAATTTTGTATATATTATTGCAAAAGGTTTTGAATTAACTGAGTACATTACGCATATTTTGCCATTTTTATGAACATATAATTTTTTCTTTACTTATAAATAACATTTACCTATAGTAATGTCACAGATGACGAAAGCAACTGTGGAACATTCAGAAACAAATATCATGAAACAAAATGGTTAAATGAGATAAGCGACCTTTTGTGGAAATTCGAGATAATACTTACATTAATCTGCTATTGTTAACAGAACTAAGCATACCTTTCTCTCATTGTATTTTATGACAACAGGACGTTATGTTTCGGTGATTTTCATAACATTGAGTCAAATGTTGAGCGAACATAAGAATTTTATGGTATAACGATAATATTTTAACTGAAATCACGGTTTTAATTTACTTCCACATTTTAATGACCTTTTTGACCATAAACTCGACAGGAAACTTTAATAACCGTAGAGTAAATTGCATGGTACTATTATTTAAGTACTAAAATTATCTTTAAAATAATAAACTGATTTTTAAATTTTCAATTTAAGAAAAATTGTGTTGTACGAGTACCGCTATTGACGTTTTAATAAAGATACTTGACGTGAAACATAATATTTAAATCAGTGACCAAATAGTAAACTACTAGAGTCTTAAATATTGCCGACAGATGGTGTAAGCGGTACAAAGTGGATTCATCGATTAGTAAACGTCAACTAAGCATCGACTTAATTAAACGATCTCGCATCGTCTGCTCTAATGAAATTTGCAAGAGGTTGTACAATTGCAAACAAACACCGAGAACCATTTGACAGTTTAGGAAGTGAAGGAAGAAACAGCTGTCGGTGTTTGTTTCCAATTGTCTTGCCAATTAGAGCAGCTGATTTGAGATCGTTTAATTAAGTCAATTAAAGTTTAATGATTCAAGAATCGACTACACCCTCTGCCGGCATAGAAATTTAAAAGTTTCTCATAATTTCATATCTTGTTAATTATCGGTTGACCTTTGATCGCGTTTTGTCATCTTACCCATGTCTGCATAGCTATTGTAAGAGCTGCCATATTGTTTTACAGTAAAGCGTGATAAATTTTTTAAATAATTTTGTTGTGTTTTTATTTTTTTTTTAAATCCAATAAAATGATGTTTTGACAATACAATTATACGGGAGATAGTAAAATATTAAATTAATTAAGCATCGAAAGATCATGGCTTACTGAGTTTATGTATAAAATATCGATTTATTTGTTAATAAAAGAACAAAAACCAAGACGTTGAACATGGTTTAAAGAGCATTTTTTGGTGCATAAACTATACTAAAATGGTGATTGTTAAGATTTTTCGAGAAGTCGATTTTCGATCTACGTCAAACAATGACTGCCACGGTGACGTGCCTTTACGTACCGCTTAATTTAGGACACATGCGCGAACAATCGAATGGTGACAAGGGCCCTAAATTTAATTATTTGAAATACATCTTCAGAAGTCTAATCAGTTGGCCAGTGGCGTTGCTGGTTTTTTGAACACACGCGTAATTTCTGAATTGAGTATCGGTCATTAGCCAATAGTCGTTTGATGACATAGCGTCCTACAAATTTGCATGAAAATTTCTCTGACCTTTGTCCTCGCCTCAACAAAACAACATCAATAATTGGTTATTCCTGCGCTTCTTGTTAAGGGAAGCAACTTGTCTATCAGGAACCTGTCACAACAAACAGTGTTAACATTTCTTGACGTAACGACTCATATAGGAAACCAGAAGTAAAGTTTTATTGACTCAAGTTTTTTTCCGAACCTACTTGACACTGATCAACATGGAATATTTTTAAAAGACTATTCCTGTTATTAGAATGTACAAAAGGTAATAATTTCACTGATCCATTAATCTCGGTTGAGTTAACTTGGAATAAAGTGCCTTTCTCAAATTTGTGAGTGGCATCATTTTCCCTGGTACTATTCAATTTAATTTCAATTTATTTGTCTAATCACATTAACAAAGATTCGGTATTTTCTTAACCTACAGAATATACGGTAAAAACAATAACACTTACTTCACTTCACCCTAGATTCGAATGCTCTACATTTCCCACCTCTCCCTACACATTCTACACTTCCTATCTTCTTCCTTCCACCAGTATTTTTATTTCCTTTGTTTCCTACTCTAAATCTTGCATTTTCCCGGCTACTATATTAAAGATTTGTTTGCATTCCTCGTTTCGACTCTGTGTCACCGAAAGTCAATTTTTATAATTGTTAGAAGTTAGATCAACTTGGGCTACAGTTTCAGAGCATTTACGGTAAATTACTAGAAAGTCGAAGTCTTGCATGTATGCTTATCAACGGGCGATGTGTGATTTTAAGTATTTATTTTTTGGTAGCCGACAACTTGAAAGAATTGTAATCGGAAACTAAGATGAATTTTACGCCAAGCAAATATATTCAAAAATTCTTTAGTGCCCTAACAACTGCCTGTGTCTTAAACTCAAAAGAATGGTAAATGGCTTCCTCAAGAGACGTTTTCTGACTGAAATCTTCCATTGAGCAAAATGTGTCACTATGTTTCTGCAACCAAAACCGACTATACTAGCGTCTGTATGCAGTAGGGTTTCTAAAGAACAATCCATAATAGACAGTAGAGATTTTTCGGTTAAAACATCATTAGTATACAGTTTGACTTTTTTGGCACTCAGACGACCAGCAAAAATCGACATTATTTCTAGTTAAATTAGTTATACAAGCTACTTTGGAAAAAAAACTGAGGATAAATTTTCAGAATAGTTGAATGAACTGACAAACCGGCTTTTACATTAGTGGAAGCTACACTTTCTGTGACTGCTCTAGTCTTGTTAGTATAAGGTCGAATACCATCAGCTAAAATTACACGACCGTTAGCTAGCCCGAACGGCATTCTGAAGGTACTCGTACTGGTCATCAGTGTTACGAAAGAAGTTTTTATAATTGACTCAAGGACGAATGGGAACTTGGCAAAACCTGAAGCTATATTAAATGTTGTAAAATATGTGTTTTACCTAAACGATCCAACTGATCATCTATACGAGACGGGGGTAAAGCGATCTTTAAGTGTAATTTTATTAAGAGAACAAAAATGAACACAAAGCAGCTACCATCTTGTTTTTAGTTAAGTTTCTTGAACTTACAAAAGAACAATTAGTTTCAAGAATGGTTCTGCTTGCAATAAGTTCAGCAACGATTGTGGGCATCGTGTTGTGATACATAACTCACCAGTGTTGAGAACATTAAGCAGCTTGCTGGAGTTGGTTAACAATTGAGAGTAATTTTTAAGTAATTCTAGTAGCTCTGCTGTCCCGTAAGAGTCCAAACCTGTTACCACCTTTAATGAACTAGAAACAACAGTAAATAAACACAAATCATTTTTCTTTTGTAACCCCTCCGTCTCTTCTTAACTTTATCGTTCTCTCTATTCCTTTCTTTCATTATTCATCTTCTTCTTTTTCCCGTAGTATCACTCTTCTTTCCCTTCTCAACTCTTCACATTCCTTCATCAAATGTTTCCATCCTTCTCCGCACATCCTGCATAGTCTTTTTTCCCTCCAACCAGTATTTATTCTTCTTCGTTACCGCATCGAAATCTCGCTATTATTCTTTTGCTTTTTAACTTTTTTTCTCTTGTTAAATGATTAGCCTTCCCAATGGTGATTATCTCTGGAGTATTTTCTTTTAATTTTGCTATTCTTTCCTGTGCTTGTGTCTTCTTATCACATCTTTGACTATACTCCTTCCATCTTCGCTCCTATTTTCCACTTCTTTCCTTAATTATCCCCCCTTTGATAATATTGAATTCTTTCTTCTTGTCCATATTCTATCTCTTGTCTCTTAATTTCTATATAACATTTCTCAATAATAATTTTTCTTCCCTTTCATTTATCCCTTTACTCATATTTGATTGCACGCTTTCCCACCTGAACTCTTATTATATTTTACTATATAAGCCGGTGTTTCCTTTGTCTAACATTAACGTCCATTTCAATACTTTTTGCTGCACTTTTCTAAATCTCCTATGTAGAGGAGAACAAACTCGACTTAAAGGGCACCTCAGGCCTTTTTTTGCCCAGAACACCTCTCCTAACTTTCCTTCAATTCTTGTCCTATACCTTACCCCTCTCTATACATGTCTTCTATCGTTTTTACCAAATCGCGAGTAACCTTACTTTCCCTTAGTGTCTCCCACAATTTCTTCCTGTTTACATTATCAAAAGCAGTTTTTAGTTCTAAGAACATCGCCAAAAAGGTTTCCTCCCTTCTTCTCCAACTCCTTATTTGTTAACTGCTTTAGAATATATATGTTGTCAATTGTTCTTCTTCCTCTCCAAAAACCTTTTTGCTAATATGCTAACAATTTTTTTCACTTCTGCTTCTTTCTAATCTTGTCCTTAATATTTCTGCATAAATCTGATATCCGACGTTAGTTCTGCTCACACACCTATAGTTTCTCATCTGTTCTTTATCTCCTAGTTTGTATGTCGGGCATTTCAGAGGTATCCTTCTCCTTCCAGATTTTAGTTAAAACTATCCTTAGTCTTTTCCATTCTTCTTCTGCACTATTTTCCCCTTACCTGTGCTTAGGCTGATTGAATACCGTTTTATCGTCGTTTGTTTTTGTGAAAAGATGTTTTTCGTCAAATAAGTGTTGCGACATCAAGTTATTTCAATGCATAGATAATTTTCGTGTTTCTTCCTTTTTTCTATTTATATTTTTATTTTCTTATCCCACCAAGTTTTTCAGTTGAGGTATCAAGCTAACTCCTGGAGAGTCGGAAAAAAACCAAATATTAAAACTAAGATTTAGAATGGACGGATTCGAAATAGACAAACCAAGCTACGGAAAAGAAACATGAATTAGCAACATGGAATATACACAGTCTCTCACGAAAATAAGAGAGCTCAAGAGATTCAAATACGAAGAAAAAGATAAGGATAAGGATAAGAGAATCTATGATACTATGACCATTTCTACAGCGGAGTACCAAATCACAAGAGCTGCTAGAGGAGTATATAGAATAATCAATACTTTAAATTATTTATAAATAAGGATTAATTTTAATAATTTTAACTGACTGATTAAGCCAATAAAAACTAACAAATTTAATTTAATAAATGTGGTCTAAGCAAATTTTTGTCCTTGTTGAACATTTAATTTTATACGACAGTTGCAGTTGGTCAAAATTACAAAAAAGATTTATATATTTTAGTTTTCAATTCTATAAAATCCAATCTTTCTAAATTTTACAAAAAATAGTAAAACAAAATCCTCCAGCAAATGAGTACATCTCTCTTAACACGTTGAACACTAACCAATTGCAACCAGACTTTCTTTAGAAACGGACATGTGTATTTTTGGTAAAAGGTGAATTATTGAATTAAAACTCGGACATATGTGATAATGTACACAGAATTATATAATTTATATTTTTTAATTAGCCTGTCAGTATACTGGTAGTCAGGATATAAATTCGTGTGTATAACTATATACTGAATGCCAATATACTGGTATGGCAATTTAGACAGAACCAATGGGTTCAATAGTGTATGATTTAGGAGAAAAATGAGTAATCATTTTTATAACTTGTTTATTGCAAAGAAACATAATTGACACTCAAAATTTATAAAAATAAAAGTATAAAAATAAGTTCACTGTTTGCCCTGTGTGTGGTACAATTTGTAACATGGAACTATACATAACCCTGGTGAGTCAGGGCAGCTGGGACAGTAGTAACGTGACCTTTTCTAGTATTTTGCTTTGTGCAATACCGACACCTTAACATCCCACATTTATTTTTTTCCGTGATCGGAACCTGTTCAGGATAATGCATGATTGGAGCTGCATTCATCTGAACTACCATGTTCGTCTTGATAAGGTCATTTACTATACTCTCACGAAATTGTAAAAAAGTCTTCTTTTGGTTTAATGCTTTTCTGTAAATGTAAAAACTGTCCCAAATGCATATATCTAACAGATGGAAAAACAATTTTCTATACCACCGAAGTGTTTTTCGTGGTGTCGAATAATACGACAACATCTGGTCGGCACGATCTATCCCAGACATATGCTTATTATAGTCCAGTACACAATCCGGCTTGAGTTTTGTACCACCTCGTTTACCAACAATCTCAGTCATAATGTGCTTATGTTTTGTGCTGATCATTCTAACGTCACGTTTATCCTTCCATTTAGTAACTAGTACTGGTCCTTTGCGTTTCAAAATAGCATCTCCTTTCTTTAGTTTTCTTTTTAACATTTCCTTGGGGTTTCCTAATCTGTCCTCTCGTAGAGTGCCAACAACATGTGTTTGTTCTTTCAATAGAGTTTCTGCTAAATCTACGCTGTTATAGAAATTATCCATGTATAAAACATGACCTTTTCCCAAATAATCCTTCGTCAACTGTTTGACAACATCTGCCGTTTTCAATGAGCCTTTTCCGGTATACACTATAATATTTAATATATATCCGTCGTGTGTAGTAAGTTCATACAGTTTAATTCCATACTTATGACGTTTACTGGCTATATATTGTCGAAATACAAGTCGACCACGCCACAAAATCATGGCCTCGTCAATGGAGAGTTCTTTATCAGGATAAAGACAACTTTTCATGTTTTTAGAATAGCATCCAATATGGTTCGTATCTTGTAAAGGCGGTCCTCAGTATTTACTTCAGAATGGTTTACGAAACGTAGCATTTTTAAAATTCCTAGAAATCTATCACGGGCCATAGTTTTACCGAAAACAGGGTGGTAGTAAATGCTTTCCCTACTCCACTGTTTGGCAAGGGAAGGAAATTTTGTGATGCCTCCTAAAACACACAAACCTAGGAATTTTCTGATCTCCTCATTAGAAACTTCTTTCCATAGATTTCTTTAGTTGGGGTGTTTTAGGTATAGATTCGTTTGCTCGTCTATTAGTTTCACATACAATGATATTGATGATGTCATTGTCGAAAAACTTGTCAAAATATTGTATAGGTTGTGCATCAGCCGGAAGATTTATATTAATAGAAGGTATTCCAGTAAAATCAAATTGGACTGCATCCTCTTCTAGTTCACTCCAACCATAATGTTCGTCCGAAACGTATTTAGTAGATTTTTTTACCGTTATAATAGGTTTTTCTGTTTTCTTAGAACTAAGACGCTGTTCATCTGCTGGAACAAACTGCTGTTCATTTTCCGATTCACTTTGATTAGAGACGGCATCTTCACTACTGTTCACACTACTTTCGCTAACATAATTTTTATCGATAATAGAATCATCATCAGAGAAATCCTGTTCGGACTCGCTAGATACGGAATTTTCTACAACATGTTTGATACCTTCTGCAGCTATCATGTCTATTTCATTCTGTATTTCTTTTGCTGTTAAAGGTCGATTGCTAGCATATCTAGGCCTTCTTATACCACTTGGACTAAAATAAAACAAAACAGTTAAAAACACCCACATTATCAAACCACTTTGTATATGAAATATGGTAGATTTGTCTAATTTTTGTAATATTTCACAAAGTAATGGAATTTTTCGACAAAAATAATCAGTAAATAATTAAAACTAAAAAAAAATGGAGAGAATGATTTTCATTTATTAGTAGTGGTATGTAGCTTATTCGTTAAATAATATACACTATTTCTTACCCTGGATTATTCGTATTATCCATCTATATTCAATAAAACTCACAATAATAATGCGTAACCTTAAAATGTGCACGTGCTAGAACAAAGTGTTGGATATTAGTCGCTGAACTAATTACCAGTATACTGGCAGAGTATTTGATATTTGGGACTATACTCATATACGGAGTCAACACTTCGTTGCTTAGCTTCGACTACGGAAGAAAATATACTGCATTGAAATCGATGGAATTGTGTGCCAGTAAAGTGGTAGTCAGTATCACTCGAAAAACACGAAGTACCACAATATTGGTAGTCAGGTTTCAACGTGTTAAGTATTTTAATTCGGATATTTTTTTTTAATTTAACGTGTTAGTCGTTTTCCTGCTCTGACAATTTAAAAAATTGAATACGGCAAATCATATACACATACCCGTCCAAAACCATGAATCTTCTAAAATCGTTGAAAACGTTTAGCAAGCACTTTGTCTATTTATAGTATCGGGTTTTTTACCACAAAAACTATTATAGAAACGAATATCAGCCCAAATAGATGGGGTTCTCATGAACTATGGAAGCAAAAAGTGTTGAACTTTCGGCTGTCAACGGCTGCTTTTGAACAGCTTCAGATCTGGTACTTTCACTGGTTATTGTTATTTTATTGGTTTAGAATGAGTTGAGCCGGCGTGTGTTAATTTATATTTGTTTGGCCACGTATAACGGATCCTTTTGATTAAACATGACTGCTTCAATTTGTGCAGAGCATAGGGAGAGAAAACTGATTTCTCATCTTTCTCCAAATTTGATATATCTTGGCTGAGTTAATGCAGTAGAAATTCTCTCTAGGTATAATAACTTAGGAAAAATGGCGTCACCCATTATCAAAGCTCGTTCAGTGTCGATGACCACTTTCTGCTAAATTGATTGATCTATGCTGCCCAGAATGAGTCTCTCAAATATTTTGAAAATGGTTGTTAGTAGTACAAACTATTTGTAACTGATAAGTCGAATCTGGGTTTTCCGAAATTGGGCATAATAACTACAGTCCTAATAAAATAATAAGGGCGGTGTGGGGTACAAGAGAAGAGTATTTGAAAAGGTAGGTATTTGAGAGAATTGTGAAAAGTGTGGAGCTGAGATGAATGGATGCAGAAAGTGGGAAAAGCTGGAGAAGATACAAGAAAAGTATTGCAAGTGAACACTAGGATTCAAAAAGAGAACACGCGGTTATATAGTAGAAGAGGAAGTAAAACTAGAAAAAATAAGGATTCAGGCAGAAAAAAGGTCAATAAGATATAATAAAAGATGGAAAGCAAGGAAGAAAACAAGTTATTGTATGAGTGTTAAAAGGAGATAGAGGCGCAAAAATAAAATATGGTGAAGATGGGAGAAGAATATATTATGAAAGGAGAGGATATGCAAGAGAGGAAAAAAAAAGATAAGAGATGGAGAAAGAAATAGTACACAGAGATATGGACATATAGGCGCAAAAAAGAAAGATAAATTAGAGAAGGAAAATACAACACGAAGTATGAAAACAGAAGAAAGACAAAGGGAGATAATAAGAAATAATGAAGAAGAGAATAAGAATATGTTTTTTATTTTGTTTTTGTTTTACTGTTTATTTTGTTATTTTAAGAATGCACCAAATCATTTGTTAATGTATATAAGACAAATAAACTGAATTTATTAATTGATTGATATTTATACACCTACGAAATATAACAGAATACCAGCTCGTCCCTTCATTTGTTTTATATTAAAGTACAAAAACGAAATATTTGTACGTTACTTAACACGCCAATTGGTGTCATTTCTTAATAATTTTTTGTTTGGCCTTCAAGTTATGACCAAAACGTTGTACACCCTGCGCATGAATCAATTAAAAAGTGTTTCAAAAACAACAAAAAAACACTACATTTAAGAAACTATGAGGTTGGAAGAGCAATCCCATAACACACACAGGGGGAAGTATAATTTCGAAGAATGTGAAATAGAACGAAAAACACCGTCATCAAATACTATAGGAACCATACTTTCACCAACTTTGCTGATTTAATAGTGATCTTCTCAATACAATTAAATAGAGTAAGATCGCCAGCAGAAAGACAATGAGTTACAGTTCGTTTCATTTTGGCGGGTTGTTTGTTAGGCGATGTAGATGATGAAACGACTTCTCGTATGTAGTCCATCAACTCAAATTGATTTGCGTTACATCGCAGTGAAGGTGGAAGAAAGACGAAGGATGGCTCTTCTTTAGTCGGCACTAGTGTTGATGTATTTCTCTGACGATCCTTCTCTATTTATTTGTATTGAGTAGGTTGCTGTTAAGTCAGAAAGATTGCTGATAGCATGCTTCCTATATGGTCAGCATTTGTTATTTATGTTTGACAAAATGCTGAGGTTGTTTTGTTTATATTTCGCATTCTTCGGAAATTATACTTCCTCGTGTGTAAACACATATTACAAACATACATAAACGTAAAACCAATATACCTTTTTGACATATAGTGAATATTTGCCTAATATTTCTTAATAGCTTATTGTAATATAATGTCCCATATCCTCCATGATTTGCTTTATGTACATTTTTAAATAAGTATTTGCAGGCCAGATTTAAAAATATAAAAATTGACAGGAAATTAGTATATTGACACAGAAGATAATAAGAACTTTTTAATAGAGGTAATACTATTATTCAAGGAAGAGTACATTTTGCTTTATCGGTGCTTGTTCTCGTTTCAAATATAATAGTATATTATACACTAAGGTAGAAGAGTGCTATTATTGACTTCGCGCCTCGGAAAACAAGGCAGGAGGTCAATAATAGCCTTCTCTACCGTTTTTCAATACTAACAAATTACCAAAACATGTTTTAGTTATCAATCTATTTATGTACCTATGTACAAATATAATTCCGTTTTTTTTTTTAAGATCAACGTACCTATGCTTTCATTGTCTTAAAGTTTGTGAAAATAATTGAGTTACCTTGTTTCTTTACGATTCTTGTAATATTTGTTACTTTTCAATATAAAATTAATTAAAATGAACCAAGAAAATATTGACAATGTAGTCCACCAGAAATGAGAGGTAGCAGAAAAGTTAGTGAACATTGTTACCAAAAAAATCTAAGGTTTATACTTAAAGACTTATGTAGCTTTCAAAGACTGGTGTACAGCCAAGAAAACTGCAAACACTTAAAAAGGCATTGAGCTTATGGGCAATATATTCCATGCTCAAATCAATTATTTCTATAAAAAGATAATATTGATATTTCTAAATATTTTAAATTACAAGCATTTTGAAGAACCAAATGCCAATCATATTCCAAAGAAATCGTTGGTATTTACGATTGCTGGAATGGTGTAGAGTACAGTAAATAGTACAACCCTGCCAGTTACTTGTCAATATGAGTATCCCGGACCATCCTACAAGTTCAGTTCTTGTGGTCCCTACCAATGTTTGACCTGATGTACTAATTCAGAACAAGGAAATTAATATACCAGAGAAAGTACTACTACAACAGAAGTGGTTAATGTGACTTATAATAACTGCACAATTAATTACTATGTTAAAAGATAAAACAACAATTAATTTAGGTTAGACTTTTCATGTTATATTCCTGTTTATTTTTTTGCTGTGTAAGTTAGATTTAGATGGATTTATTTGGAATGCATATGCTTTTGTTTTGTACCGTGAAGTATAGTTGGTTGCCTAAATTTACGTTGGCTTAATTTAGTAATTAATTACATATTTTTATTCGATAATCCACTTTGCTTTGATTATCAACAATAGGTTGAACAATTCATTATTAACCTTGGTCAACAATAAATTTATCGTTAGAGGCGTCTGGCAGGAGGTAAAGGAAAACAATATCTCGATTTAACAACCGGTCAATAATGATCATTTCTAAAGTTAGTAATGGAAAAAAGCAATTAATTGTTTAGTGAAATAATTTTAAAAGACGAATATTTAGTTTCGTATTTCAATTAATCACTTCGCTATCGATCATCATCGTTTGCTCGAATAATTATAATAATGGATCGATTATTCCCATTCCAATTATACCAACAGCTAATATGTAGTATGGTTTATCTCATATTAAAATCAAGCAATTTTCCAGTAATAACATTTATGAACATAATTAATAAAATTTTTAATAAGATATCGACCGATGTTCTAACAAGGTTATTATCTACTGTAGTTTAATATTTGTACATGACAATATTGTTTTAACAAATTTTGCCACAATATAATTTATTTTAACAATTCTAGTTAATTAAATTGTTCAATGTAGATATTCGTGTTATTAACGCAAAATAGTTTAATTTTACTTCACATCTTATAAATACGAAAACTACCGGTTCGATTTTTATGAAACTTTGCATATGGGTCTTATCGGTCGCAGATATGTTTAGATTTTGAGCATAATCTGTCAAGTCAAAGAACTGTTAACCTACATAGAGTTCCCCATTCTTGGAATATTTGCAAAACATTCAATTTACACATTTTTCTCCAAATAAAGAACTTGTGTGTAATTCAATTATACACTACTGTTATTTAAACCATTTTCGATCGGATAAGTAATTACTGAGATATGACAAGCGCGTGGCACTAATTGTTTTATCAACATCTCCAACAATATCAATCATACAAATAATCTAATAAGAAAAAGTTGTTAAACATTTATAGTCTATAAATTTTATTTGAATTATTTTATTCTAAAATGCAATTTTTTATTCTTCTTTTTCGAGAAAAATTTTAACTAATAATTCCAGTCTTTAAGACGTTTAATGGCAGAATAGATGTTTTAAGCAACGAAAAAAAAATGAAAACAAAATCAAAATTCAAGGTACGGGTAACTCTAATCTCGTTAAGTATAGGATAGGCAACACAACATACAGAAGGAAGCTCAAAAGATTGTGGAAAAACAATAAGACAAAGTAATTGAATAAAATATAAAATCAGACATACCTCACAGATGAAAGAAAAAAAAGAAAAGATGAAATGGAAAAATTATTTAAGAGATCAAGTAAAATAGGTAGGACACCAACAAAATGAAAAGAAAGCAATAATAAACTAGAAATCATGTAAAGAAAATGATGTCCTTAATGAAAAACTGGCGAGTGAGATAACAGAAATTAAAAACGAACAACATAATAAAGAAGAAACAAAAAAATTACAGAAAACAAACAAAAAAACTTAAAGACGAAATAAAAGAGGGAAGTAACAAAGAAGTAATGAAGGAAGTTGAAGGGTTGAAGAAGGAAGAAAATGGAAAGCGACAAGAATATAATGAACATTGTCATACATGGGTTAAAAGAACAGTTAAGGGTGACATTAAAAGTAGAAATTGCTAGAACACTGAAAGAAGACATGTGCTTGGTGGAACCGAAAAGCAAAAGTGAGAAAAGTATGGTAATGTAATGCAAGAGCAAACTCAGAAATTTAAGCTGCAAGGTGTACATAAACGACGATTTGATACAAAATAAAGAAAAGTAGAAAATCAGGGCAAACTGGAAAAGTATAGCAAAGAACAGACTAAACTAAATCAAATGCAATAAAAATCGTCAAATAAAAAAAATCGGACAATAAAAATTAGCAATCAAAGCAATAGATATAAGGAATAAGGAATAAGGAATAACGAAAATAGGGTAAATGGAAAGAGAAGGAAGTAATACAAGAAAGTAAGAAGTGGAATAAGGAAATAATTGCAATCATAGAGACAAATAGGAAAAGAGTAGAGGAAGTAATAATAGAAAATTACGGGCTGTTATACAGAGAGTACACGAGCAAGAAAGAGCAGTGGTAGGTGCATGTTGCCTGATTAGTACAAAGTACAGAAATAAATTAGTAGAGTGGAAATCAAAAGGTCAATGAAAGTAACCTTTGCACAATGCAATCAAAATAAAATGAATGTAATAATAATAATATACAGACCGGGAGAAAGCGATGAGAAGAAAGAAAATGAGCAGTTCTGGGAAGAACTACAAATGTTGTATAATGAATTGGTCAACATCACGATATGCGTAGAAGAATCGGAAATGAGGTAGCAGGTAAGCATGGAGTAATGGGAAGACATGAAGAGACGACAAGCAACATGATGGAGAGCAGTTATTTAAGTTTTGTATACAGAACGGCTTAGTAATAAAAAACTCTTTATACCATCTTAAGGACAGTGATAAATACACCAGAGATGAACCAGGGAGAAATGAAAGATCGATAATTGACTACTTAACGGAATAAATCAATAGAAGAATAATAAAGAATATGAGAGTATACAGGGGAGCTGAATTATCGACAGATCACCACTTACTAATAGCAAAATGAAAAATAAAAAGAATGAAAGACTATCAAAACACACAGACTTCAAAAACAGTAAGTAAGAAAAATGTACATTAAACAAATTAAGAAGAAAATACAAGAAGCGGAGCATAAAATATCAAAACTGAACATAGAAGAGATGTGGTGTTCAAGGATTGAAAAAGAAAACAAGTTGGTGGAAAAAAACATCAAAAACAAGAAAAAGAATGTAAAACCTATTTACAGAAGAGTACCAAAGCTATAAGACAGCTAGAAAAATAGTAAAGGAGAATGGAAAGAAAAATGACAAAGGAACAAACCAAAAGCTATTCTATAGGGTACTAAAGAGCATGAGAAACAAAGGAAGAAAAATTAAAACAAGTAATGGATACAGAGAGAACAATAATAACTGAGAATAACAAATTCTTCTATTCTTCAGGATATCTTAGAAGGGAGGAGATAACTGAGAAAAAGCATAAGAAGCACAAATAAGGAAAAACATAGAAAATGAAAAATAATAGAAAGATGAAAAAATAAGCGAGACTATTAAACTTACAGAAATTAAGAAGTCAATAAAAAAGTTGAAGAACGGAGAAGCCCCAGAACGTATACAAAACGAGACTAGAAGAAAGATTGAGAATGGAAGTAAAAGGAAAGTGAGTGTAGGAGTGGTTGTTGCACACAAGACCATATACTTTCGATAAGGAATGTAATATAGAAAAGGCTAACTTATAACAAAGAAATATACAATGTGTCTCGGATTTAACGTTGCAGCAAATATATTCGTTACCATAGCAACTACTAAAATTAATCAAGTCTGTTAATCCCTAGCTTGCTGTGGGATCTTTGTTAAACCTACAGTAGTTACCTTGTTTTAGAGTGTCTTCAATTTTGTTTGGTCGTAGGTGGTGGCCTCCATGATAACAGTTGCGCTCCCTTTTTCGGCTGGAAGAATTTTGATGAAATCCTTCTTCCGTATACTCGTGAGGGTTTTTCCTTTTGCTTAGTGATGTTTTCTGCTATAGTAGGTAGTGTTCTGTAGACCAAACTTTTACCTTAGGCCATGTAACAGGTACCTGTCTTCCAAACCAACGTCCTGGAAATTTTTTCATCAAAGTGTTTCGGACTCGGATGGTAAAATGAGCAAGCGCTCCATCTAACTGAAACCGTATCCTTGACAATTTTTCTAGTTGCACATATTCTAAAGATTATCAAGATCTTTGTTTAAAAAATGTTTTAAAATGTTTCCATTAAAATGACTATAAAAAATGGGGTCCTATTATAAAACCTCCAATGATGCCACCCCAGACATTTATACTCCACATGCTACTCGTCATTAGTTTGGATCCTCGTTGAAGTGTAAATTATGCCTGATCACATGACCATTATTGTGGAATTTAACTTCATCAGTAAAACCAGTGTATGTGAGCAAGACCCCAATTGCAGAAATTTATTCTTTGTTTTCAAAATGTTGTTCTTCGAGGCTTGATTAAGTTGTAAATTGTATGTGTGAAACTTATTCATCTTCAAAATTCTCTTCACAGAAATATCACGTATGCTCTATATATTACTTATGTCTCTACTGCTTCTAGTGAGTCTTCAACAACAGTTGCGATAACGTCAAACTCATCGTTGTCATTTACTGTGGGTCTCATTCGCCTTTGCTTTTCGTAATTAACGGTTCCTGTTTTGTCAAATCTATTCATCAATATTTGAACTGATCTTGCATTTGGACTTCTTCTCTAGGAAACCCGGTCACCTCCAGATGCCAGAAAAAAATTTTTTGAGTATTCTCCAAAATCACATCGATTAAATCTCAAGTCTAAAATTTCATTTTTATCACGAAATACTTCTTTCAAAGACACACTGACGTGGCAAGGGTTTTTATTTGTGCCGTCTAGATTTTTTCTCATTTTAAAACATGTGTCAGATAGACATTACAAACATAATATTTTATGAAAGGGAAAACTTTAAGTTTTTTAACGCTGTTTTAATATACAGGGTGTTGCATTTTAATAATTGGATAAAAAATTGAATTGAAATTAGGATACAGAAAGCCAATGTTAGGTTATGCATACATTTATAGAAGAAAAAATAATAAGAGACGAAGAGAGACAAGAGATTTAAAAAATTGTTTTAATCAAACATTTCTTAGAAAATTCATAACTGCATTAAATCTACATAATAATTTAGGGATGAATACAGAACCTACAGAAGATTCATTTTCTGAATTAGAACATTTGGCGTTCTTTTTAAAAGTCCCGTTTTGGTGTTATTTTTTTGGAAGAACCTGTATACTTAATAATAATTTTTAAATTGTAATAGGAATAAAATGTTAGAAGTTTTATTAAAATTTAGCATCTATTGACCGAAGCGCGCATAGTAGACTACCCTATATACGTGAATGATATTTACATCACATAGTCTACAAATATTCTGTTGAGATATTTACATATAAATGGCCAACATTGAAAAGTGTGGCATTTGTATATTTACCTGACATAGTCAACAAATACATGTGGTCTATTTTGTGCTACTAGGGTACGCTTGCCGTAGGTAGTTAACCATTGAAAGTAATATCTAACAAATTTGAGTAGATCTGCTATTTCATGAGAGAGTTTAAACCTGTTACTAAGTGAAAGGCGGGCAAACTGGAATGGGTTGGCAAAGCAAAATTATTGTTTAAATTATGAACTATTTCGCGGTCTTAGATCCTACTGACATGATTCTCTAAGATTTCAATAGTTGGTAATGCAATATGTATCATGGCTGCCGTACATGCCGTTCAGCCCTATGTATGTGCTCAATTTATGATATCAATTTTGTAAGATTAAAGAGCTGTGATGCTATTTATTCAGGTACTTATTTGAGATATTTTACATTGCCCGCAAAAGATGGGTGAAATTAAAAAGCCGCTGTTTTCCCACCCACATTTTGGCCCCTTCCAGAATCAGATGATCCATAAATATACTAAAAAATAACACAGCCGTCCAGGGAAGTAGAAGTCATGAAAGCTGCTCACCAGCATGGATTGTCAATAAATGCGGCAGCTCGCCAATATTCTAGTTGCCACGCTCTTTCGTAGTCGCACAAAACCTGATGAGAAAAACCCTGAAAAGTTGCGGAGGTACCGTTGTGTTTTACTAATTAATAGGAAAAACTTCTCGTAAAACACTCGCATTCCAATACGCTGAAAGAAATAATATCCGTAGTAACTTCAATAAAATCAAACAGGAGGAAAACTGGGTCAAGCTTTTTCTCAAACGAAACCCTAAACTTTTAATCAAGTTGCCCGAAAAAACATCAGCAACCAGGAATCCAGCCTTTAGTGCGACAAATGTTAATCGCTTCTTCATTTCCAAAAAAGGTAAGAAACAGGTCGTTGTCTTATCATCAGCAGAAAGTGGACATTGGTTTTACAGGCAAAATATGCTTCAATGCCGCACCTGTAGTGTTTCCCAGCGTGCGCCACAATGAGAGTTTTGAGAAAGATATTCCCCCCAACACTAAAATCTTTACATCCCCTTGATGGATAAAATTGGACTTATTCACCTAATAACTTGCCTGTTTGCAAAACCAACCGCCGACGACCGTGTTCTCCGGGCATGCGACCCACATCAAAAACATTGATATGTTATGTGCAGCTATCGAATATTTTGTGGACATCATTGTTCTTCCACCACACTACACACATTAATTACAGCCTCAGGATGTGTCATTCATGCCCGGTTTTGACATATTACGAACAAACTGTGTGGCTTCAAAAGTACCTCGAGAAAATTGTGACAATCCACGACATTGGATATCTTTTGGAGAAGCCTATTTGAAGGCAGCCACTTTACAAAATGTCTGGATTCAGGAAAACTGGGATTTACCCTTTCTGTAGGATTTTTGACGCAAGCGATTTTGCAGCTGGGCAAACGACAGCCCGCTTGCTTGCTCAACAGCTACCTTCAGTTTTAATAAATCGAAGTAACTTGGACTATCACAAAATCGTTTTGCCCTCACGGCCTCTTAAAGGCATGGTTGTTACTCTACATCACATTCAGTCCATTCTTCAAGTCGGTTCTATCACCTTTTATTGAAGAGCTAAAGACAAATCAAAGGCCAATCAACGCAAAGAAAGTCCGAAATAATTAGTTCCCGAAAGTGGCGACGTTAGTGAGAGCTTAGCCGACGAAATTAGACTTCATAGTAATACTGATAGTAGCCCTGAGTTTAGAGAAAGCCAGAACTTGCTGCCCCAGCTCAGATAGAACTAAGTTGGAGTAAGCTACAACGGCACTCTTTTTCCTAGTAAAATAGTTCAACGTGAGCCTGGTGGTTTCTTTACAAATTGTTTGGACAAACCCAATAAATATTTTCGCTGGCCAAAGAAAAAGATATTTTATGAAAACAAGGACATAGAAATTTTATTAAAACAACCAAAAGAAATGCGAAGGGGCTTTTTTTTACGTTCCGAAATTGTCAAGCTATTCTTTTTGACATATCGCAAAAACATCATTGGTGGCTAAAAGTACAAAAATAATTTGTTATTTATTTATATCTTTGATTAAAATTACACCATTTTCATAAATATTTTCGCCTGTAACAAAATCATAATTACAAGATCAAGTTTCAATTTTATATCGAAAAGATCCACCAATGCAAATAATGCCCTCAACACTTCTAAAACAATTTGTGCGATAACCTGAAATAACAATAAGCAATGTCTTTAAATTATTATTGTACTAGTAACCAAACCCATTTGAAAATGGGCTAATCTATACAAACCTGAAATTAAAGACGTGAGGTCACTACTCAGGTTAGAGGTCAAAGGTCAGGTCAACTTGTGACCCCGCCTAAGATCAGCGCCTGGACCTCCTGAACAATTTGACGTATCAATCTCCGAAATCGGTTCAGTGGTTTCGGAGGAGAAGACGAACCTACAGACACACAGACAAACCGGGCCACGATTTTATATATTGATAATTTAGCGATAACTGTTCTTCTTTATACAGAGTAGCCCACCGAAAACGAAATAGACCGTTCTTTGGAGCTGTCTTACATAAAAAAAACGCTTGAACACGTCAATTTTTGTTTAGGGGACATCTTCCAAAGAGAAAGTTTACGAAATATCAGCAGGGTGGTTCCGGCAGCCTCTATGTCAAAAATCTTAAATGGCAAAACGCTCGGACACGTCAATTATTGTTTGGAAGGGTCTTCCAAAGACAAAGTTGATCCCGAAATATCAGTAGGGTGGTCCCGGCAGCTTCCATGTCAAAATTCTTAAATGGTATGATGGGTCAACAGGTACCTTATATGAAAGCCCTTTCAATTCTCTATACAGCAATATGCAACTTATTTCGGTCAGGAGCCCTATTTTCATAATAAAAAAAAATCAGAAAATACTGCAATATAATCGAGAATGCCAATTCATATTTACAAGGGACATTCATTAACGATGAAATTAGCTCTGACAATCACTTTCAATCACAGTGCTAATCAAACTTAATGCTCCGACCAAAGAAAGGAGGATTCGTTTCAGTTTGATCATCTACAGAGAATTTCATCTAATCGAAAAGTCCACTTCAAACTTGAATTGATCATACCAACTAGTTCAGCATTTTTTGTATTTTCTATTGGTTTCTAGGAAAAGGAGGTCCTTGAGCTCCTTAATCCCCTTCTCGGAATAAAATAAATTTGTTTGAATAGAGAATTACAATACCTTTCATATGAGAAGGTACTTGACCCGTCCTGTAAATTGAGATTTTGTTGTCAGAGCTAATTTTATCGTTAATTAATGTCTCTTGTAAATATGAATTGGCATTCTTGACTATATTGCAGTATTTTCTGATTTTTTATTATCGAAAATAGGGCTCTGACCGAAATAAGTTGCATATTGCTGTATGGAGAATTGAAAGGGCTTTCATATAAGGTACCTGTTGACCCATCATGCCATTTAAGATTTTTGACATGGGAGTTGCCGGGACCACCCTGCTGATATTTCGGGATCAACTTTGTCTATGGAAGACCCCTCCAAACAAAATTGACGTGTCCGAGCGTTTTGCCATTTAAGATTTTCGACATGGAGACTGCAGGGACCACCCTGCTGATATTTCGGGTCAACTTTGTCTTTGGAAGATGTCCCCATCCAAACAAAAATTGACGTGTCCAAGCGTTTTTTTTTGAAAGTGTAAGACAGCTCCAAAGAACGGTCTATTTCGTTTTCGGTGGGCTACCCTGTATAAAGGAAAGCAGTTATCGCTAAATTATCATATATATCAATCTATACACATAAAATCGTGGCCCGGTTTGTCTGTGTGTCTGTATGTTCGTCTTCTCCTCCGAAACTACTGAACCGATTTCGTAGATTGATACGTCAAATTGTTCAGGAGGTCCAGGCGCTGATCTTAGGCGGGGTCACAAGTTGACCTGAACTTTGACCTCTGACCTGGAAATTAAATTAAATTGTTTAATTAAGTTCTAAGCGTACAGTTGTAACAATATATTCTTAAATTTTTTATAGAGACATTCTTGTAACATGACATTTGTTCCCTCACTAGTGATTAAAAACCAAATTTCCTCACTATTTGTACAGAAGAAACGTTTGTTTTCCAAGTGTACGAGTTGCTAAAATGCCTTCTGAAACAAATTCTATTTTGGGCGTTTCAGATTGATTTTAAAATAAAATTTCACGAGTTTTTATATTTAGGGAATTTTGATGTACATGTGCTAAGGTGGCAATATTTTGATTAAATTTTGGTTTAAATGCTAGTTTAAGTTTAATTAGAACATTTATCAAACGTTTAATTTTTAAAATAATGGGTGGAAATAAAAATAGGTAGATAAATAAATCTGCTGAACATTAATTACGATTTAAATTAACGCACGCCGAACGTAACGACAACTTTGTCGTTTAATATCAAATCAGTGTTCAAACCGTTCGGAATAAAAATTGTTCTATAAAAAGAACTCAATTTTCTATAAAAAGTCAAAATAGAAAAATTATTTTCACATATGACTCATTTTTCTGCAAGAAAAACAATTGACTAGTTTAGAATTTTTTTATTCTAAGATCGTCCTTTTGATTGTTTGAATGATGGGACTTAACTTAATTATTAGCAAAAAATGTAATCAAATCACTTACAGATAACGCACCACAAGTTATAAGCATTAAAACAGGAGTTGTGGCTTAGAGTTCATTCTTATACACACGCTTCCGTAGGTTATTTAAAATTGATGCAATTGCCCCCAAGGACTATGTCATGTCTGCCATAATCTCCTTTTTTCATCACTATGAATTTTCCCGGAACAAAAAACATTCACAAAAATACACTTCTACCTCACATCTGATGTTAAATTTTTGTGACGTACCGCTTAGTTTTTCGCACATGCGTAAACGATCGAATGACTTTAAGGGCGCTAAATTTAAATATTTGAAATACAATTATCTTTATTTTTACATGAATTTTCCATGTTTTTCTGTTTTGTTCGCTTTGTTGGCACTATTCTTCTTCTTTTATTCTCCTTTAAAAATGATAATCTCGAGAGTAAGGTTTTTTTAAAGAAATTTTGTTTACGAAATATGAGAATTTGTGGACCATTTGATTAATTGATATTCCCTCCTTTCAATGAATTTGACGACTGTTCATGACGATGTTATTCTTAGTTCAGTCTAGAATTATACGTTACTAGTATCTTATCTTGACATTCACACACATAAATATCAACGAAATGCAATATAGTACGAAATCTATTTTGCTTACGCACGTGTTATGTATCTTGATAACGTAGGTACTCGAAAACCCAACAAACAATACTCCTATGCATTCTGTTAATCATATCAATCGTCTTCTGAATAATGACGTAGATTATAGTGTAACATGATATAAGTTGTAGTAAATCTCAGTATACATTTGAATCAGCAACGATCGTAATGCACACTTTTGTAAGAAACCTCATGCTCCAGCGGCGCACTAAGAAATTTTCGGACAATAATTCACCCTCCCTACCCAACAAATATTTAACAAATATCTCTCAATACTCCCACTTAATAAATCACCAATTATGGACAAATAAGCATAAATAATGAGAAAAAAGCGTTTGTTCCAATTTATATTTGGAAAATGTAAAAAAAATTAAAGCGTATTCTGCCTAGATCTAAAGTACGCCCCTGGTTCTATCCCGAGTAAGTCTGTTTGTGTTGTTTGGGGTAAATTATTTAATTTAGAATTATAAAAGAAAAGGACGTTTTTAATTAAAGTTAAAATGTTTTGTGCAAATGAGAAAGTAATCTATTAATTTGAGTAAGTATACACGTTTAATTTTTATTGCAAAAATCTGTGGCTTGCTTAACCTTAGTAATCATAAATATATTTTAATTAATGGATGTTCGTTAAAATGGCGTACAAATTCAATTGAAATTTATGGCTAATATAATTCAATCTATGGGTTACAACTTATTAATAATGGTATCCACACTTTATTCCTGAATTCTTTCCTCCACGCTACTTTCCTCCCCGCTCATATTAATAAAAATTACGAAAACAAATACGCACATAAAATTTGCTTCCGACATGTTATCGGTATTAAGAGGGATTATTTATTATGTTTTAATCAATTTAAGTTGTTTTCATGTGATCGGGGGTAAACGGTGTTGGTTGGTAGTTAAGTACAGTTATTACAATTTCTTTCTTAAAAAATTTACATCCTAACAACAATTTGAAAACAAAGGGAATAAAGTGAGAGGGTGGTCCACCAGGCGACTTGGACCCATCCGTTGATTTTTTTTTGTGGTTTTTGTTTGTTTGTTAGTATAGACTCGGCCCTATAGGACATTGAATTGCAGGGGAGAATGGGAGGTTTGGGGTGGGGGTGTAGGTACACCAGGGGGCCTGGACGTATGTGTGGTTTTTTTGCATACGAGCTTTCAACTAGTACTATTTAAAATTGAATTTCTTACTGGACCGCATCTCAAACATGTTTAAAATAATATTATATTTAAACAAACAAATTTGGTTATTTTAAGTAATATTAAAAATTAAATGGACGTTTATGACATTTTGTTTATTTTGAGTGGTGACGAATTACTCAAGAATAAACATAAACTTGAGGACGCCGTATTTTCGAAGACGATTTAGGCATTTCTTTGAGTGCGATGGATCAGGTCTGATCATTTGGATAAATTTACGTGATACGGAAGGTTTCGGTTAACTAAACAAACTTGTCTACATATTTCATTGAAACTGATGTTGCATAATGAGGTGCATTCATGATAACCTTCTACTGAACGAATCTATAAACAAACACCGGCATTTTTATGTCGTAACAACTACATCTGTCACTTTTATGACATTTACCCAATTAATACTTTGTTACAAATAGGCATTTGTCAAATTTAACTTGATTGACTTTAAAAATAAAAACTTAATTATCTCTAAAATGAATGAAAATCGAATTTGAACATATGAGTTTATTTCTTCCTCGGAGCTTCTTGGACATGTCTTCCATTCCTTTTCTTCCGAATCACCCTTTATATCAGCTGACAAAAAATTTATATAAAAACAAGCAAAACAAATTGTAATAAATATCCCGGTATCCCAACGAAACTTGACCCCCTATAACGTGAAAACTAAAAATATTTCAAAATTCGATGAGACACGTTGAATTTTGTTCTTGGGATACCCTGTATAACATAATAATAAAGGAACACCTTCGGTGTTCTTGTTTATACTTCTGGAGCAGAGAGTCTATCAAATGCTGCTCGTGCGCGTGCTTCTGATAGTTTGATATACCCAAAGGGGCAAATCTTGCAAGCTAGTTCAATGATTCTAATCGCCTTATCCAACTTCGAACATCAAAGTGAGTTTTTGGGATACTTTCGGAGTGTAGTGGGCCGGAACTCCATCCAGTTTACACTAACAGCTTCTTCTCACTTTCAATAGTACGTTGTCAAGAAAATTTTCTACCACAATCCGTAATATATTAAGTTAATGCTCCGACGTTAACACGCCGTCATAACTGACTTAAGAGAACCTGTCATCTATCATAAAACGAAAAACAATGATAGTAAACCTAACCTGATAGTTTCTTTCTCGGATTTCGTGAGGATTGACTAGACCCCAGATATGGTTGTGTTATGACTCCACGCGAAAACTTAGATTGATTAATCCAGATAATTTTTCAAAAATACTTTTCTTCATCTTGACCTAATAACATACATCTCACACAACTTAACTAACTTGTAGTTGTGGAAGTGGTGCTTCTTCAAAATCCTCGACTGTACTGAACATCGACTGATTTCCAGATCTTCATGGGCAGATCAAATAGAGGTGTTGGAAAGAAGCCAAGATATTCAACTCTTTCTTTTCATAATGAACTACAGTTTTTGGTCGATTGACAAGGTGTACTCTTTACCTTATCTGACAATTTATTAATGTTTATTAAATATAATTCCACTCCCTTTCAGATAATACTTAATAGGTTAAAAATTTTCCCACAGTTGGGCGTTCTTATTAGTAGTATAGGTGATGAAGAATCAATGAAAACACATTTATTTTACACTTTTTTTATTTTTTTACTAAGTATCCATATTTTCCTTAGGTTCTTTGACGTTTATTAGTACCTAGCGACGTAAAGTTCTGCGGTAGACGCTTGTTTTTATTATTATTTTATTTCTTAATATTCTAAATACGTCCTTTCAGAATAGATAAATTTTCACACTTTCATCGAACAACCGGTAAAATCAGATTATCAGAAATAAAATCATTAGACACAAAGAATAGATTAATTGACATATTTTCCATCACTTTAATTTTTTGATATCTACATTTAGTTTGTTGTTTGGTTTCGACGTCGGCGCCACGTCCTTAAAGTTATTTATTTATTTATCTACGTTAACACGAGTCGACACTGGACTTCGCGATACTTATTGTTCTATAGATGTGTTAAAGTTTAATTTTAGTTGTATAATGTGGTTTCTAACATTTGTTTTGTCAAAGACAGCAGATCAATGAGTTATTTAGAACAAAAAAATTTTGAGGGCTTTTAAGATAGCAAACAGTACCTTAGATTTTGATTTTAATTGATTCAAATTTTTTTAACGTTTGGTCTGCCAAAGATAGCAGCTTAATGAGTTCTTCAGAAAAAAAAGTTGTCAAGTACTTCTGAGATAGTGAACATGAAGCACGTAAATTTATAGATGTGTTCAAGTTTGATTTTAGTTGTCTAATGTGGTTTCTAACATTTGGTCTACCAAAGATAGCAGATCAATGAGATATTTAGAAAAAAACACTTTTTTGAATGCTTCTGAGATAGCAAACACGAAACACTTAAATCGCACTTAATTTTTCTATCAATTTAGGCATATTAATCAAACTCTAGCACCGTTTTTAGATACTTATCTTCTAACTACCAATTAATTATCACTTAATTTTTGATGTACAAAATTATTGAACTGCGTCAAGTGGTTTGCTAACTTTAAAGCTGCCTAACGGATAATCCGGCGCATATGTTAGATAGAAAAATCTTTTTAAATAATTAAAATACAAAATTATTTGTATTTATTGAAAGATACAAAATTCGAATTTTAATTGCGTTTTTCATTGCCCAAACTTTAATTTAAAATTAATGTTTACATTGAACTCAAACGATTCCATAACGAATGTTATTAAAACTGAAAAAGTTAGTAAAATATGTATTTTATGAACGTGCTAAATGCCAATTAAGGAGATGGGGAGAAAATGTCTTTGAAGTAGAAAACGTTCACTAATTCATTTTAATTATTTAAAAAAATATTTTTCTATTTAACATATGTGACGGATTATCCATTAGGCAGTATAGGTAACTGCATAGGGGTGCTGGCGACAAAACTAAACACCAATATTAACATGTATTAAAAATTAAAATATCTAATGATTTTATTTCTGATAAAATGATTTTACCGGTTTTTCGATGATAGTGTAAAAATTAATCCGTTTTGAATTATAATACTAAAAAATATAATAATAATAATAAAACTAGCGTTTACCGAAGAACTCCACATCGCCCAGATACTAATAAACGTCAAAGAACCTATGGAAAATATAGATCTTTGTAAAAAAAATTAAAAATGTGTAAAATAAATATTTTTGTAAATATTCTAAGATTTCGAAAATCTATGTAGGAACGGCCATTTTGGCTTAATTAATCAGATCTGCACTATTATATTTAAAACCCATATGCATAGTTTTATAAAATCTGATCGACCCTTTTGCCCGAAATCTTATCTATAAGATGTGGAGTAAAAATCAGATACGTTGTAGAGGAAAAATACACATTTATGCCGAGAAGCCGGCCGTCAGACACAAATTTTTTTCATTATAACCAAAATGGTGAAAAAAGAGGTGTTAAAATTTTCGGTTTGGAAACCGTCTTATAATTCCCATCTTATTTATAAGATGTGGAGTAAAATAACTAAAATACGTCAAGCAAAAATCCAGTATAACAAAATATGAAACAATTATTACGATTTCACATAAAATACGTTCTCAATAGATATAATAAAATGAAATATGCTTATTTTATTTCACTAATGAATTATATACTTCACCCAAAAAGTCGTACTTAAAGTAATCTGAACATTAGTAGAGTATGATATTTCATATAGGTTCCAACAAAAGTAATAATATCGTAAACGAATTCAAAGAACTCAAAGAAATCGCTACAAAGGAAAATGAAGAGCACTACCTTATGTTATCTGAAGCCTAAAAATAACAGTTGGACACGAAAGACTAAGTTTAAAAATAAATATTTTCTAATCTGCTCAAATACGAAGCAGAGAAACAAACATGATTATTTTATGTCAAATTATCAAAATATATAAACCCTCTGTTGTTCACTTTTACTAGTTAAACAAATTTCATTTACAAAATTATTATTTGTTCCTATTTGTTCGTTAGTGTAAAAATAATACTAACATTGCAAAAGACATCTGCTACAAATTTTCCGATATACGTCGTTAAATTTTTGCCCTATGCATATAGATGGTACGATAGAAATACACATTTGACAGCTATTTTATTAAACGAATAAATTATTTCTTGACATTCTTCATTTGTATAATGGGTCATTTATTATTTACAGGAATGATTCGAAGGTAAAAATTGGAATAAATAAATCGGTACGTTTAATTAAAACTATATGAAGAAAAACTCAATTCTGTTTCATCAAATTTTAGAATGTTAAGTTTGAACCATTTTTGAACTGTAATATAACAATAATTAAATTAATGGAACGCCACCTACCAATCCAATCTTACAAAATTATTGGGCGATTCAGATTGAGCAACCGCTCAAGACTTAAAGTATCTACTGATTAACTTTTCAGTTGCGAAACGTCATAAAATTCCGAATGTAAAATTTAAAATACTTTGTGTTATAGTAGTGACAACAATAAGTGTTACGGTACCTAGGTGACGACTCGTGTAACGTAACACGTACGAAAATGCAATTTGCATTAAAGTGTGGCAAAAATTACAATCTTAAATTGTTGTTTATTAGAAGATTTTTGAAAAAAAGACGGTTGAAAACTGTAGCGTTTACGGATTGTAATACAGAAAAAACTGTTTATATTTAAAGATTGTACTTCTCTAAATCGATATACAGTGTGTCCAAGATAAGGATGAATAGCATGGGGATCTCGGAAACCGTGAGAGATACAGAGTCGGTTAAATTTGGAAAAAGGGGCAACTCGAGGGGTCAACATTTTGCTGTTGAGAAACTCGTAGAGTTCGGCTTACTTGCGAAGATATTTGAAAAAAACCGAAATTGTGCAATTCTGTTCTACAAGATGGCGTTTACGAATGTTCACTACAACGTTTTGTTTCGAAGAAACCATTATCAACTTTATTTTTCTTATGGCACTCAAAAATTACACTCCGTATAAAGAAAGCATTTTTCATTACCAATTCAAAGATGTACTACACAATATGGTTATTTGTGATTTTATTGAGAAAAATAACGTTTTAGTAAATTTCTAAATGGCAGCAAAAAAATGAAGTCTATTGTTAGTTCTGACAGAATCGATTCGATAGTATAATTTACTCTACTGTCATTACTTTCCTTTTCCTTTCTTCTAACCATCTTCTTCTCTTGTCTACCTCTTTCATCCACATTATAACATCTCCTTTCTCTCCTAGTAAGCTTTCTCTTTTCATTTCATCTTTCCTTAATTTGACACAATCTTCTCTTAGATGTTCTCCCAATCATTTTTATACATTTTACATAGTCTTTCTTCGTCTTTCATCCAATATTTATTTTCGTTTTCTTCATTACCTAGTCTAAACGTAGCTATCATCATTTTTCTTGCATTATCAGCTCCCCTGTTAAGTACCTTGGAATTCTTTCCACCATTATATCTAGTTATCCCATATTCTTGGTTCCTTTTCTGATCCTCATTCTTCTTTGTTGTATCTGATTATCTTTGTCCCTCTTTGTTATTTCTTCTTCCATCCTGTTTCTTACTCTTTTTAACCTTCTTGCTTCTTCTATCCTTTTTCTTTTAACCTCCTTTCTATTATATGTTTCCCGCCTTCTTCATCTTTCACAATTCTCATTTTTCTCTCGTCGCCTCCAATTCCCTCCCATATACTAATATTACGTTATACCTCTCTCCGTTTGCTCCTTCCGTATTTCTCTTAATTATAAAATTTCATCTCTGGCAACCTGTATTTTTTATTATCAACATCTTATTAAGGATTGTTGGCTCAGATCGTAATATTTTCAAGTCAAGAATCTCTTATGTCTCTATGTACCATTACTTTTGTATTCTCTGTCCTGATTATCTGTTTTTTTTCATTATTTTGTTTGCTATTTCTTTAACCTACTAATTTTTCGTCATTGTCGTGACTGGCGCTTGGACTTCTATAATGTTTACACACTTGATTAATGCTATTACATATAAATACTAAGATGGGTAAGGGTTGGCATGTTTTGATTTTAGTGGTTTTCCTAAACCTTGAAGCAAATGTTATACAGGTTTATATTGATCTCCTGGGGCACCATACATAACACTTACATCGCAATACAATATTAAAAATGTATCATACAAATAAATAAATAATCACTTAAGGACCATCCGGTATATAATTAAAGTACCTTGTGTTTAAATGGTAATTTCAATGCACGTCAATTCATAACAAAGGTGGGGTCATCGATTCCCGAACGGCTTTATTTAAGTCCTTGCACAAAGAGATTTTCGTTGACATTCTCACAACTATGTTCATGAGTTTTCTGTTTCGTAATCTTCCTTTGAAAACTAATATAAACTCCTCACCCTATTGCGTCATCTACTGCTTTATTGCGCAATAAGATTTCTTTGTAAAAACAACCAAAAGAGAGTACTGTCACAGACGTAAAACTCCTCAATTTAATGGTATCTCATAATAGTGCAGAAATTGAGCATTAGTTACTATATAAACTTTAGATGGATAAGTCCATAGTGCACTTGGACGTCCGTACATATGACTATTTTAAATACCACCTTCAGGACAACAGTACAAATAACAATGATTGCGGTTCAAATTAGCACAAGTTAAGCACTAAATATTCTGGCAACTTTAGATGGATTCTAAAAAATGATTAAGTTTATCGTGCACTTGGGCGTACCTAGTAATATTTTTTTCCTCTCCCCAGATTTTTTTCTCTCTAAAACTTCTCTCATCCACTCTGCTCCCTCTCCTTGCTCCCACAATAGCTCGTTCCTTTGTCTTAATTCTTGCTTTAGCTCCTGACATTCTTCTCTCATATGATCCAAATTTTTCCACACCTCTCCGCACAATCTACATTTTCTTTTCCCATTTTCCCACCAATACCCAATACTTCGTTTTCCTCCTTTCATACTCTAAACCTCGCTATCATTTTTTCTCCATTAAGCCTTTTTCCCCCGTCATATATTTTGGCAATTCATTTGTTACTAATTCCTTGTACCTTTCATTGTACCTACTGCTTTTATTTTCTCCCTCCTTTCCTGCATTTGCGTATCCTTGTCTCTCATTATTATGTCCCCTTCAATTAACCTCTCACTTCTTCTATTTCGTTCCACCTCTTCCCTTGCGTACCTTACTCTCTCATAGTAACCTTTCCTCTCTTCTTGTCCATATTTTATTTTCATGTCTCTCACCTGCTTCCATGACTCGTATAAAATTTCATTTTCTTTTCTTCTTTCTGTCCGTTCTTCATATTTCATCGCTCTCTTCCCCGCTTGTATTCTTATTTTTTCCATTTTGTTTCCTCCTCTACTATGTATCCCAGTGTCCCTTTATCTAGCCCTATCACCTATTTCCAAAACCTTTCCTGCATCCTTTCCAGTATCTCCCACTCCTTCCATCCCCACACTTCTACTCCATACATTATTACACTTTTCACCAGTTTCTCAAAAAGCCACCTCCTCTTTTCCATGTCCCCTGCAAATACCTTTTCTCCCAACCCCCACGTCTGCCCTAGTGTCATATAAACCTTCTTCGATAAATCTTTCACTTGCCCCTCGTCCCTATTGTCATATCTTATTTTGTAGCCCAAAATATTTTAACTCGTCTACACTTTCGATCTCCTCATCCCCCCACCACCATACTTCTCTTTTCTTCTTTCTCGTCTTTTCTGGAAAAGCATTATTTTTGTGTTGTTTTGTATTTAATTTTTTTTTCTAATATAAACGTAACACCATTATTCCTTTCATTTCTTTTTATCCTTTGCTATTACCACCACACCCGCGTATGCCAACTCCAATATTTTTTTTCCCGCCCAACACTATCCCACCTCTTTGACCCCTCTTCAACTCCTCCTCTAAATCCCCAATATACAGAGCAAACAAACACGGACTCGAAGGACATCTCTGTCTTAAACCCTTCTTAGTCCAAATGTATCTCCCAACCCCTTTCACCCTTACCCTGCACCGCGTATCCACATATATCTCCCTTACAACATCCACCAAGTCCCCACTTATCTTACTTTTTATCATAGTTTCCCACATTATTTCCCTGTCCACATTATCAAAAGCTGAACTTATGTCCAAAACATCCCATACACTCCCTCCCCCTTCCCTGAAATTCATTATTAACTATTTGCTTCAAAATATATATGTTATCCACCGCCATCCTCCCATTTCTAAAACCCTTGCCAGTCCGACAGTCCGATAACACTCTCTTCTCCTCCATCTCCTTTTCCAATCTACCTCTTATCATCTCCCCATATAATTTGTATCCTACGTTGGTTACACTCACACCCCTATAACTTTTCATTTCCTTCCTTTCTCCTCCCTTATAAATTGGACAGATAATTGCTTCTCTCCATTTCACCGGAAAACCCTCGTATTCTTTCTGTCAACTTTTCTCCTATGTATTTCTACTGCTCACCTTGCGTTCTATCCGTGCCTTTCGCTTTTCCTATTTTTATTTTTTTATTGCTTCATCTATCTCTTCTTTTTTTATATCTTCCTCTCTTCTTCTACTCTCTCTCCTACTCTCTTTGTCCTTTTCACCTCCCTTCTCTCCTTGTAAAAGGCTCATACAATACTCCTCCCATTTCCCTTTATCTATTTCTTTTCTTTTATTACATTTTTTTCTTTGCTTGTTAATTAATTTCCATGCTTGTTCCTCATTTTTATTTTTTTTATCTCTTCCTCTAATTCTATCCTATATTCCTCCTTCCTGTTCTTGCATTTTTTCTTGTATTCCTCTTTCCGAGATTTTAACTCTTCTATGCTTATTTTATTTTTCTTCCACCTCCTTCTTGCCTTTCTCATTTCCCTTTAATTTAATCTTTCACATTCCCCATTCCACCATTCATTCCTAACTCCTCTTGTATTTTTTTCCTGTATTTTTCTTTTCCGTTGCCCGCTCCATTTTAATCACTAAATTTTCCAACACATCCTCCACCCCACCCCCCACTAAATCTATCACCTCTTCCATCTTCTTCTTGTATCTTTCTATGCTGTCTTCGGTCCATATACAAACTTCTCTCCACTCCTTTGTATCTTTCCTTATTACCATTCCTCCCCATCATATGCACTTCCAAGGGTTGGTGGTCCCATTCTATCTCATCCCCTATTAATAATTTCTCTATCTCTCCCATACTCCTATCGTTCACTATCACGTAATCTATCACTGACACCCCTTTACCTCCACAGTATGTGTAATCTCCTCTTCCTCCCTCCTCCATGTTCCCATTCATAATTGTCCATCGCTTTTCTTCGCACATTTGTATTCATTTTTTTCCTTGCCTATTTACTTTCTTATCCTTTGATCTTCTTTCTTTCACCATTCCATCTATAATCATTCCCCCTCCTCCCCTATTCTTGCATTTAAATCACCTCCTATTATTAATTTTCTTTCTTCTTCTTCCATTATCATTCCCTCTATCTTATTCCTTGTTCCTTCCATTTCTTTTCCATAAACAGTTAATATCTCCAAAGCGACCCCTTCCTCCGTCTTTATTCTAGTTATTACTACTCCTTCCTCCTCCTTCTCTTCCTCTACTATCCATCCCTTTTTTAACCCCAATTATTATCGGCATCTTTTCCTTCCAAATCTTCCAATCCTCCTCTCCCATCCAAGTCTCCCACCATCCCCACCATTCTAAACCCGCTTATATACTTCCAAAACTCTGCACTTTTTGTTCTTTAAACCTGCTATGTTCCAAAAAGTATCTTATTTTTTACTTTTTATCTTACTACTATTGTTCTTTCCCTCCCACCCTTCACCCTTTTATCTTGAGTATTCAATTTTTCACAAATTGCACAGCTGCTAAAAAAATTTAATTTTTATGAAACGCCAATGGTCTATTCCTACTTATTTGGTGAGCGCCAAATTCAAACACCTTTCAATCATTTACGAACACATGGTATAAGTAAGCGCGTCTATTTGCAGGTACAACCATCAATAATGGCAGACACTCAGTAGTATGTCAAATTTGTTTTAAAGAAATAAACAAAGAAGCGCCACTGCATTCCCTATGTTTTGATTCATACCTACATTCTAATTTGTCGACCCTTCCTATAAAAACAGTAAGTATCGTATCCTACTGAGTTATTTATTATATAGACTTGAATTCTATTATAGGAAGTTGACATTGATGAAGATCCACTTGCGTTCAACGAATTGAAAGTTGATGAAGAACACCAAGCATTCATCAAAAACGAAAATATTTTAGAGAATGTACATATTCCACAATCATTTCTGACAAATGAAGATTATTTCGTAAAAATCAAAGAAGAGTTTGTCGAAGTTGCGATTAAAAATGAAAACGAAAGGATTATTAAAGAAGAATGTGTGGGGTTTAACGCGAACATATCCGTGTGCGAGGAAGAATCTATAGCATCAGATATATTGTATTCCTGTTATCAATGTAATTACGCTACAAGCGATAAACAAATATTAAAAACTCACATATTTACTCATCTATTGAAATGTAATATGTGTGGTTATACTGTTTTTAATTATTCCTCATTACGGAGGCACGAAGAAGCGCACTTGAAGGTTACATCACAAGAAAATGTAGAAGAAAGTCACGATTGCGCGTACCAGACTAAAAGCAGGACAACTGTAGAGTATTATGTGTTAACCCAGAAGAAGCACAACAGAGCTAATTTGATTCAGCACAATAAAACTCACACTGAACAAAAACCGTTAAAGTGTAATATTTGTGATTTTCGCACCAATCGACCATGGGATTTAAAAAATCACATGTTTACTCATACAGGAGTGAGACCTTTCGGTTGTGAAAAGTGCAACTACAAATGTATCAGAAAAAGCCAATTAAAACTGCACAATATGACACATAGTCAAAAAAAACCGCGTAATGTTTGCCATTATAAAAAAAAACGATTTCACTGTGATAAGTGCGACTACAAGAGTCGCAAGAAAAGTGATTTGATTCGGCATTACCGAACGCACACTCAAGAGAAACCTTATAAATGTAACATTTGTAATTATCGCAGTAATCGGTCAGATAGCCTCAAAGACCACATGTACACACATTCAGGAGAGCTGCCTTTCAGATGTGATATGTGCAACTACAAGTGTTGCCGAAAAAGCATTTTGACGCAGCACAAGAGCACACACTTTCGTGGTAAATCTGAAAAAGATCGCATTAAGGAAGAGCGGAGTAACTGTAATGGATCTAAAGACGATACGATTAGCTAAAAAGCTGATTTAATTCGAATTAAACAAAATCAAAACAGATGTTTTGGTATGAAAATGAAAATAGAACTTATGAGAAAACGCAATTTTATTTAAATATTTTGGTTGATAATATGATAAAGGAAAAATTTAAATACTTAATAAAACCGTAGTTCCTAAAACAGTTATTTTACAAACATAATCTGTTCCAATTTACATTTCATGTGTTATTGTTAATAGTTTTTCAATTTCAATTAAAATATAAAATATTTTTTATATCTCTACTTCAATTTTTTCGTAGATGGCTTCTATCAGAACAAATAGGGAGAGGCTGGAACAGTGGCCAGTCAGGTACAGTGGTCACTTTTAAATATTTGTTTTGGTTTGATGCGTACAAGCACGCCACCTAGTTGAAACGTTAATAATTTTAGTCACAACGGTCGGTTACTACGATTCACAAGAATATTTTTAAAATTAATTTGTTTAAAGGTGTGCTGTGTAGAAAAAATTGGTAAGTTTAAACACCTTTTATGCCTATGACAATATACATATTAAATGTTTTGTAAGTTTCGTGGTGTATTGTATAGTATTTAACACATGCATATCATGCAAATTACGATCTATCTTTAAAATAGAAAGTTTTAGGTTATGTTTTCATAAACAATGTGCTTTTGGTACAGTGGCCACAAACGCATATAGGAACAGTGGCCACTGGTTTATTTTGCAAAAAGTAGTGGCCACTGTTCTTTTCTACAAAAGATAATGAGGGAATATGCCACGTCCAGCGCCGAAAAAATCCCGGTATTGGCAAAACTTCTGATAGCAATATGAGAAGAGCTATATATGATGTTATGGAAGGTGGATTATCTCAAAAGGCTGCTGCTTTAAAATACGATATTCCACGGACTACGTTCAGAAGATATATTAAAAGTGCCAAGAAAATAAAAATAATGTAAATTGGACCTCGGACGTTCTTGAAGGAGCTCCCAGATTGACACCACATTATCGCGTAAATCAAATTTTTTGTATAGATGAAGAACAAGAACTCAGTAGTTACCTGCAGACTATGACGAAGCTTCATCACGGTCTTAATCCAAAAGGTGCTAAAAAACTAGCTTACGATTTGGCGATTGCTAACAAGAAAAAATACCTACTTCATGGGAAAACAACAAAATTGCTGGCAAGTTTTGGTTCACAAGTTTTATGAAACAAGACGCAGAATTATCACTACGATCAGCAGAAGCTACTTCACTAAGTAGAGCGATGGAGTTTAATCGGCCAGCCGTTGCAAAATTTTTTAGTAATCTCAAGACGATTTATGAGAAACATCATTTTATCCCTTGTCAGATTTATAATATTGACGAAATAGCACTAACAACTGTACAAAATACAGGGAAAGTAATAGCCAAAAAAAGAACAGAAGCAAGTAGGTCATATAGTTTCCAATGAAAGAGGCACTTTGGTAACAATGTGTAATGCATAAATGCTATTGGTAATTTGATACCGCCGTTTTAGTGTTCCTAGGAAATTTTTCAAAGATTATATGATTAAAAATGTACCACCAGGCACTCAGGGTTCCGCTACACCTTCTGGATGGATGACAGCAGAATTGTTTGAACAATGGATGATACATTTTATAACACATGCTAAGCCTACAGAAGCGTCTCCTATTTTACTCATTATGGACAACCATGAAAGTCGCGTTTTTTTAGCATTTATTAAGTTAGCAAAATAAAATAATATTTTAGTTAACGATGCCGCCACATACTAGTCATCGCCTTCAACCGCTCGATAAAGCTGTATTTGGTCCCTTGAAGAAATATTATTCGCACGAGTGTCAAAAATGGTTATTGAAGAATCCAGGAAAGAAGATAATAATATACGATATAGCAGAGATTTTGAAAGACGACTTATCCACTTGCTTTCTGCCCCAAAATAGTAGTATCAGCATTTCAAGCTACTGGGGTGTTTCCATTCAACGATGACATTTTTTAACGACCACGATTTTATGGCCGCAACAGTAACAAGAACCAAACAATTTAAATCCCAGTGAACTACCAAAAATTGACATTCAGGCCCCTTCAACATCACGTTGCCAAGATAAAATAACAGAAACGCATCCATCTAAAGTTACTCCCGAAAAAATATTGTTTCTTGTGAAATAGTAGCAACTGCCAAGGAAACAACTGCAAGTCGATTTATTTCGCCTGTGTTACTGCAACCATACCCTAAAGCACCCTCGATGCCATTAAAGCAACAGTGAAAGAAGAAGACTACTGAAGTTCTGACTGATACACCAATTTATAAAAGAATAGAAGCGGAAACAGCAGAAAGAATAGCAAGGCAGAATAGAGTTAAGAAAGCCAAGACAACGGTAAAGAGAAAAATTAATAGTTCAGATAGAAGTCAATATCTAGTGATAGCAGTAACAGTGATATTAAATTGTCTGATGTTGCGGATTCCGATGATGTTAGCCTATTTTCAGAATTAGATGAAATGTCTGACCCGCAGAGAATGGTGGAGGTGGATTCATTTGTTCTGGTGACATTTGAAACAAAAAAAACCTCGAAGTTTTATGTAGCACAAGTTACAGAAGTTTTTTCTTCGGATCAAGAATATAATATAAATTTTCTACGACGAGATAGAATAAATTTTTCATATCCTACACTTAAAGATTCTGCCACGATAACAAAAGAAGACATATTCCTCATTTTGCCCCAACCAATAAACATTGGTGCAACAAAACGAACAGCAAATTTGTTTACTTTTAAAATTGATTGATCATCTTATAATGTTTGTTAAGGTTTAATATTTTTATTTGTTTTTATAACTTTTTGATAATAAAATATGAGAATTACAAATAATGACAACTGTACCTTAATCTTTGTGGCCATTGTACCAGCTGGTTAGGTACAGTGGCCACATTTTTTACAAAACTTAAACGATTAATTTTGCATAACCTATGTGGTTTATAGTTTTATAGTTTTTGTATTTATTTTGTTGTTGTAAATTTTAATGTTGCTACAGCTTGCCTTTTCTTTAATTAAATAAATATAATTAAGCTCTTATTCTAATCAGACTTTTTTTTTTTAATTACATGTCGTGGAAATTATTTAAATTGGCCCACGCTAATGTAAGATCTTTAATTCCTAAATATAATTTGGTGAAAAACTTTTTGCATAACTGTGCAATTGATGGTTTTGCAATAACTGAGAGTTGGCTATCTGATGCTATAGATGATAAAGATATCGCTATCGATGGCTACAGGATTGTAAGATGTGACAGAAAAAACCAAATTGGTGGCGGAGTCGCACTATATTTGAAAAACATTTATAATTTCACCTTGATAAAACCAGTGACGTTTTTGAACAGGTATGGGTGTCTGTGAAAATGAACAATTTTTCTGTAGCTTTAGGAGTTATTTATAAACCTCCAACTTTAAATTATAAATTGTTTTGTGATGAATTAGAGGCGTCTTGCACATTAATATCGACCATGCATGATTACGTTTGTTGTTTCGGGGATATCAATATTAATTTGTTGACGAACAATAATGAAAGCAATTATTTTAGGTATATGATTGATTCCATCAATTTCTGCCAAGTCATTGATACACCTACACGACATAACCAAAATTCAAAATCTTTATTAGACATAATTTTAATTTCTGATAAATCATTAATAAACAGCTGCGGAATACATGATATTACCTTTTCAGATCATGAAACAATATTTTGTGAGCTTAAGTTATTTTTGCCCCAAATGTAACATATAAAACTATTAGACAATTTAAAAATTTTGATGTAAACGTATTTCACAGTTATTTATCATTAGTACCGTGGCAAAATGTTTTTGCTCTAAAGGATATTAACCTAAAAGTTGAGTTTCTTACTAATAAAATTATTGAAACACTTAATATATGTGCTCCCTTTAAAAAAATCAAAATCACTCATAAAAGGATACCCTGGTTAACTGACAATATCAAACTAATGATTAAATTAAAGAAAAAGCACTCAAAAAATACCAGAATTCAAAACTCTTGTGTCATTGGGAATACTATAAATCGTTACGTAATTTGGCGAATCAAGCTTTAAAAGTTGAAAAAAGGGAATATTTCAAGTATATTGAAAGTAACAAACAACCCAAATATGTATGGAGTCAATTAAAACACTTAGGTGTTGGTACAAGAAAAATAATTACATACCAAATCAAATTAACAATGCAGAAATGATTAATAATTACTTTCTTGAAAGTATTCCTACAACAAATGTGAATAGCAATAATCTTATTGAATTTTACAATAATAATAAATTTAATTCTAACATTCAAGAATTAACTTTTTCTGTCGTAAGTATATCCGAAGTTGTTAAAATTATTAATTCAATTAAAACCAAAGCGAAAGGTTTCGATCACCTCAATGTTGATTTAATAAAACTATGTTGTCCGATAATACTGCCTTACTTAACTCATATTATCAACTCATGCTTACTAAATAGCGTCTTTCCTGAAATGTGGAAAAGAGCAGCAGTCATACCTATTCCTAAAACAACCAACGTTAAAGATTTGAAGGATTTACGACCCATAAGCTTGCTACCGGTCCTTTCTAAATTATTAGAAAAAATCATGAAGTCACAAATTGAATGCTTTTTACATAGTAATAATGTGATTCCAAATACACAATCCGGTTTTCGCTCTGGATACAGTTGTACTACGACCCTGAGTCATATAACTGATGACTTATTAAAAGCTCGTGACAGTGGTAAGGTTTCAGTATTGGTCTCCCTAGATTTTACCAAAGCCTTCGATACTATCAATCATTGTATACTTCTCTCGGTCTTAAAGTATATTGGCTTTGCAACATCTTCAGTAGCACTTATCAAAAGTTATTTGGAAGATAGGACTCAAAGAGTACAACTGTGTGACTCAATCTCAATCTTTAAACCTATTACGAAAGGTGTACCGCAAGGTTCAATCCTTGGACCGCAACTATTTACCATTTATACCTCGAATTTTTACAAAGAAGTAACTACTTGTAAGATACACATGTATGCGGACGATACTCAGCTTTACCATTCATTCGAACTCATAGATAAACATATTTCCATTCAGAAAATCAATCAAGACATTGAAAATATATTTAATACTGCAAATGTACATAACCTAGTAATTAATGCATCCAAATCAAATGTTATTTTATTTGGAAATAAACATGATCTTACCGAACTACGGTCTTCTCTCACTTTTACGTTAAATAATGAAATCGTTCCTATTGTCCAAGAAGCACGTACATTAGGTTTAATCATAGATAATACTTTCAGATATACTGCCCAAATAAATAATTATATTAAAAGATCATATATTCAAATAAAAATATTTACCCGCATAGACAATCTCTAACAACTTCAATTAAGGCTATGTTATGTGAAAACCTAGTCTTATCTAACTTTACATATTGCTCAAACATCTATGGCCCAGCAATTACCAATGATACCTCACAAAGAATACAAAGAGTACAAAATTTTGTCTTAGACTTATATTTGGAATAAAAAATATGAGAAAATTTCTTATAAGTTAGAGGATATTCATTGGCTCAATATGCATAATAGGCGTCTACTAACTGCTTCCGTGTTTTATCATAGGATAATTTTGACTAAGAGCCCTCCATATCTTTATAACAAGATCACCTTTAGAACTGATGTGCACCATTTGAACTTACGTCACAAATATTTAATTACGCCTCCACTTCACAAGACGACCATATTTCAATCAAGTTTTAGTTATCATATAGCCAAAATCTACAATAATTTGCCGCAGCATTTCAAAGAACTATCTGTTGCCCAGTTTAAATGTAAGATGAAGGAATTTTTGTGTAATAAACAGTTTTGTAAATAATTGTTTGGCTGAATAAGAGTTTAAGTTTAGTAGTAAGTGTAATTTTAAGTTTAATTTAATTTTAAGTCTACATTAGAGTTACACGATACGGTAGTTTGATTTGATTACTTCTCTTTTGCACACCACAGAATTTAGTTTAAGTTAATTTAAATCGGTATCACCTAGTTTAGGCAAATTATATAGTTATACACATGTACTAGTTGTACAAGGTTTTAATGGAAGAACAAGACCTGCCATTGACAGGAATTGAATTTAACACCTTGAGGTTCTTCTATACTATTTTCCTCAAGCTATTGTTCTCTTGTTGTCATATTTTGAAGAATAAAGGCAATTATTATTATTATTATTATTATTATTATTATATAGTGTATATTAATAAGTTAACAATCCGTTTAACATTTTTTGGGCGAATATTCAGTCAGATATATTGATTTTTATTAATGTTATCATGAATGTACTCTAAACGTGGCCACTGTACCAGCCTCTCCCCTACTTGAAAAATTGAGAAACTAAGTAAAAACAATAAAAAAGTTAAAGAAAATACAGTAGCTGCTGCCACATAATAATAAAAGAACTTTACGGCGACAGATCGTCAAGAACTAACGATTTTGCTTCCACACTTGTCGGTGTACATTTTTCTATTATTAAATATTCGTGTTTTTGTTAAATATGAAACAGCAATACCTATTCAAATTAACAGCTGAAAGACGCCTATTCAAAATATTGAACACGTTCCAAATTAGTGTATGTGCATGGTCGTAGTAATATTTCGGTAACTGCACAACTATTTGTCATAATGCAGCAGATAAGTCTTAAATCATCGTTCATGGTGACGTGACGAGTATTTGTACTTGCTTGCGTGGCGCATTCAAGATTTTTCTCCATTGCCAGACAAGGTGGCGACTATTTTCTGTTCAGGGGACTTCGTGACGTCACTAAACATTATTATTACTAATATTTAATTCGTTGAATTTACTCATGATTCTAAGAATGACAGAGTGGTAACTAAATCTCTTTTCTTACATTCTATACTAAATAATTTATAGCGACAGGTGGTACGTGAAGGAACATTGAAACTTATTTGCTGTAACAATTCAGGACAATCAACAATACAATTAACAATTTTAAACAAAAACTATATCGCAGAAGCTACGTCTATCGGTTAAAGAGCTTATATTTTACCTTATTCAGAACAAAACTATATTCACCATTATTAGGTCTATGACCTAGCTTATATTCTAAATATCGTAACAATTTCTTTTGAACACGGTCAATGAAATCGACTAACGTAGAAGAGTAAGGACACCATATAACAGAAAAATATTCTAAAAATGGGACGGACTAACGAACAGTACTATAATAAAGCCTAGCATTCTGTTTGACTTTAGCAACTATATTATAAATATGGGTTCTAAAAGACATATCTTTCGTGAAAGATACACCGAGATCATTGACCTTATCACTATTTTGCACAAAATGGCAGACTTCCGGTTTAAGCGGAAATAACATCATCTTTTATTTTTTAAATAAACCATGTAGTATTTTTAGGCTAATGAATGAATGAATGAATGAAAGTTTGATTGTATTTAGGAACAGTAGTCCTTTTACAAGAGGTTGAGTGTATAAATCAAATTAAATTAATTAACATACATTCTATGTCAACAATATGGGCATTGTGATTATACTAAATTAAACTAATTGAATTATTTTAGACTTAAACTTATTCGTTTATACAAAACTACGAATTTTCAGAGCGTTTATTATATACAGGTAAAGATTGTTAATATTGTCATAGTTCAAATCACTTAGCAAGTGCAGATTTGTATCTTTGTTCCAGTAGGTATGATGATAGTTTCTTAAATGGTGAGAGCGTACGCATTCGTAAATAGGACACGTGAGTAGCAGATGGTAAAGATCTTGATTTTGTAAGCTCGTTTTGAAGGTATCGATAATTTGGTTAATGTTATAAGTATCTGCGTTTTGTTGTGTCCATATGACTTTAAATCTCATGTTTATTAAAAATGTTTTTATTTGCGTGACCCAGTTGTAATCTATTTTATTGTGGATTGTGTCTAGAGCCATTAATCTGTTATACAACTGTTTGGGCAGGCGGTGGTTTTTCCATCTTTAGTAGTTTCATCCACCAAGTTAAGGCTCGTTTCCAGATTTCAACCGCGATATGATTTGTGCCGGTTTCTAATCTGACCATTTGGTTAGGAGTCGATCTTGGTAAGTAGAGTATGCTTTTTAGGAAATGAAGTTGCCATCTTTCTACTCGTTCGGATTGTTGTAGTGTCCAAATTTCTGATGCGTAGAGTCCAGTTGCGTTTATAATGGAGTTTAGTAAATGGTTTTTTCTTTCCAAGTTTGTGATTTACCATTTTGTAGCAGTGTTTTAACTGTGTGTATTTTTATTTATTATTGATTTTTTGAAGTTGTCTTCTGCGGCTAGCTTAAATTTTCCCGATGACGAAAATTTTATTCCGAGGTAACAAAAGTTATTCAATATTTCTACTTTTTCTTTTTATATTTAAAGTTACAGTGTGGCCTGCGTCCTTTATGTAGCACGAGAATTTTTGTTTTATTTATATTTACTGAGATTAAATTTTCGGCACAATACGTTTCTAATAATTTTAATTTTCTATCAACGTCAATTGAGACTCACACAATAACACAATATCGTCTGCATAGCTTAGACTTAAAACGTCGTTGTATCCATCTATGTTTAGACCGCATAAATTGTGTTGTTTAAATACGTTTCAAAGTCGTTGATATATAGAGCAAATAATAATGGGCTTAGTGGGTCTCCTTGTAATACCCCTTTGACATTTTAATGGCTTTTGATTCTGCGAGATTTTGTTTTACTGCTATGTTAGCCTTTTCATACATGTTGTGCAATATTTTAATTAGTTTGATGGATATATCTGAGCTATAGAGTTTTTCCATAATTTGTTGTGGTTGATATTATCAAAAGCTCTGCTAAAGTCTATAAATATTCCATATATTGTTCTTTTCTTTTTTGAAGATGTATTTGTAATATTGCTGTCAGTGAAAATATGTTGTCTATTGTGCCCAGTGGTGTTGTCGAACTGGAACGCTCCGGAACGTCGTTCCGGTACTTCCTTTGGACAGGAACGTTCCAGAACTAAACATAATGTCTGATAACGAGAATTGGCTGACGTATTAAAAAAAACGTCGCGAGATCCTGTTGTATATAATTTGAGTAAACAATTACACACAGTTTATCAGGGCTATATTACGATAGTTGAGCGGATCTTGTTTACTTCCTTTTTTGTATACATGAATCAACTGTATTGTTGACCATGATGCAGGTGTTTTTTCTTTAGAAAGAATCGTATTGAACATATCAAGTATGTAGAGTTTCCAATACGGCGTTAGGATCTTGGAACTGGTTTTGTTGTTGTGTATTTTTGGTAGAAAAATTCCCATGTATCAATATTTATTTCATCTGAGTTTTTATGTTTTGATTTTAGTCTTTTACTGTTTTCCAGAACTCTATGTTATTCTTTGTGTTTGAAATTGCTTGGGTTAGTTGTTTGTAGTAGATTTGTTTGTGTTTCTGTATGGTTTTTTTTTGTTTAAGTAGTCTTTTAAGTTTGTGTCTGTATGTTGTGTTGTGAAAGAGTTTAAGACTTCTTCTGGTTTTTTGTTTTAAGACGAAACATTCTGCATTGAACCATGGGTTGTGGGATTTATACTGTTTTTCCTTTATTTTTGTTATGTTAATCATACCCGAGTGGCAAGCAGCATTTTTATTGCGACGATTAGGTGACTGTTTACTGTGTCTATGTTTTCGCTATTGTGACATAATTGTGGTAAATTGTTTAAATGATGAAGATATTGAGCAGTGTTTTCGTGGTTGTATTTAAATTTAACTGCAAAATTTGCTTTTCTTTTCTCTGTAAACTTATATTGATTTTTTTGATATTGTTTTTCTTTAAGTATAATTGTGCAAACGGAGTGATCAGAGGGTGTGACATGGGGTAGTACTTCAAATTGGGAAACTGATTCAAGGAAGTCTAGGTTTCCCCAAGCTAGGTCTATAACTGACTTACCATTGTGTTTTAGAAATGTATGGCGACCGGGCAAGTCTCCATGCGTACGACCGTTTAAGACATAGAGTCCTTCTGTTTCCATCATGTATACCAACTTTCTTCCTCTATTGTTACAACTCTGGTGTAAGGAGTCTCTTGTTTCTTTTACTTGTGCGGAAAAGATATGTTCATGTCAATATGATTTAATTGTCGTGGGCATTAAAGTCACCTACCACAATAATTTTTTGTTTTTTGTATTGATTATTAATAATTGAGATTGATTCTTGAAGCGTTCGGATACATTCTTCATCGTTTAAGTTAGGTCTTAGGTAGGTTGACACTAAAATGTGAGTTGCTCCGTTTGTTACTATTTCCAGGATTATCCACTAAGTTGATATTTCGATAATTTTTAAGTAAATTGTTTTTTATTAACACCAGAGGACCACCACTGGCTCGTCCTCTAGATTTTTCTTTTATTGCGTTACTACTTAATATTTGGTATTGATTGAAATATGTCGGTAGTTTGCTTAAGTTGTTAGTGTGCCACGTTTCACTTAAGCATATTACGTCACTATCCTGCAGTATATTTCTAGTTTCTTCGTCAACGTTAAAGATATTATTAAGTCCATTCAAGTTCCAGAAGATATTCTACACAAGTTTTTTATTGTTTATTAATGGTTTTTTGGATCACGATAATTTTGTTTTTATATTGTTGCAATTGTTTATCCCACACATATGTTTCATTTTCAACGTACAGTTTCGGAAATGATAGTTTAGTTTTACCTTTCTTTTTTCTTCTTGAGCGCGTTGCCATAATATATTTTGAATTTTTAATTCCAATTTTTGTTAGGTCGTTTTGAATATATATTGATTTACCTTTTAGTTTGTACTTGTTTTTCATTATTAATTGTTTTCCGATCTGCTGTTAAGTTTTGCTACAACAATTATAGCTTCTCTGGGTCGTTTCCTATTTTATAGGCTTCTTTACACATCACTATCTAATTCTTTTTCAAAAATTCTTCAATGTTTGATTCTACTTCTTCGTTAGGTAAGTTTAGGCCTTTTATGATAATGTTTTAAGCTTTTACTGTTTTTCTTGAATTTGATTTTTAATCTGTTTTCCTAGGTTCTCAATAATTGTGTCTTGTTTATGCATTTTAGCTTCTATTTGTTCAATTTTTGTGTTAGTTGTAATCTGTGTTCTTTCCATTGTTCTTCGCGGCGTTCTATGTCTTCTTTGAGTGTTCTTATTTCGTTGTTATTGTTTTGGAAGCCTTTCTGACCAGACTAAGCTAAGAGTTTGTAACATTACTTTTTGGAAGCGACATTTATGTACAATTGTATGCGCTCCCAACATTCGGTACGCAATTGTTCTTCTTCTACAACTTGTAGGGTTCCGCGCGCCCCATCATACACTTCTTCATTTAAATTCAGCCAAAAAAGTAGTACGTCCTACGCCTTCTACAGAGTCCAACAGATACAACTGCTGGTAATCATCTTGATAGTGAAGCACTGCACAGCATAATGTGCAAAATACCATAACAAACTACCAAAACAACGAGTCAACCTCCTCAGCAACGTGATCAAGTTATTCAGTGCAATACTTGTTCTACTTTCTAATTCAACTACAGTTTTTGCTCTCAATTGCCGAAGTTGAAATAAAGGGAATTTGCTTATGGGAGTTTTCAACCAGTTTCTTCATTTTTGTTAGACAGCGGCAGCACATGGCAAAATTTATTTCAGAACAATGTGTTAGACATTAGGCTCAAATCGAAAAACTTTACTATACCTATTGAAGGGTTGAATGAAGTAGTATCTATGGCAAAAGGAGTGTCACCCAATGTTTTATCAAACCTTGTGTGCAGTTAAATCCGACGTTTACGTTTGGAAGCGATTATATTATTGAAAGTTTGATTTCCAATCAACCTAAACTTGAAGTCAGTGCCTCATAAATTGGTCTCATATTTTAATTTATCTTTAGCAGATAGCCAAATTTCACATTTCCGGTCCAATTGACATAGTGCTGAATTAGTGCCATATATGTTAAGATTGGGTCAAACATTTGTGAACCATTTAATACTCCTGTAGCAATCAATCCAGTGTTCGGTTGGATACTACAAGGTCGGGCAGAATGTTCATTTTTCCAGTTCTGCACTTCTGAGTTATCATGCTTCCTTAGATTACCCTTTTGATTTGACGCTTCAGAATTTTTGGGCAATTGAGCAGACCCCAAAATCAAACGATAGTATTTCGGCTGATGACATAAAATGCTAAAAAATATTTACGAGTTTACGTTACAGAGAGGAATCAAGAAGATTCGTAGTTCCTCTACCGTTTAAGAACTCCGAGCCTGACCTAGGGGACTCTCATACTCCCAAAGCATTGACACGTTTTAATTATTCAATGTCGTCTTCAAAAATCCAGAATTTGCATGCAGCTTATTCAGCTTTTATGCAGAATATTTAGACAAACAGTACATTTCAGGAGTACCTTTGGACGACTATAGATCAATTTCCTTCTTTTTACTTTCACATCATTCTGAAACCAGACAGTAAGTCAACTAGGATAAGGGTTGTTTATGATGCTAATTTGTTCCAAGAGATCACAAAGGTTTAAGTTTAAATGAAACACTATTTTCCAGGTCCTAAACTTCACCAAGATTTATCGACATCTTATTAAAATTTCGAACATTTTCTGTTGCGTTCATTTGTGATATTAAAAACAACTGTATTGTCAGATTGTAATTAGGCCGGATCTCAGAAAATTCAAAAATTTCTTTTGACGTTTTTCTCCGTGCCAAAAATCAAAGAATACACTCTCAACAGAGTCACTTTCAGGAGTTTCTTCAGCTCCACTTTTAGCTCTCCGTGTTTTAAGAGAATTAGCTATTCTTGAACAGGTCAACTATCCTAATGCATCTCAAAATCTACAGGAGTCGGTTTATGTGGACGACTACGTTGGGAGCCGACTAAATTTACGACTTCGGAAGGGCCTCAATTTCTGAAAGTGCTTGGCTTTCAATAGGATCCTAACCTCCGACGTTTTTGGCTATTCCTGTAAGATAATTGAAAATAGCTGCACAAAACGCACCACATTATCCCAAATAGCCAGAATTTTTGATCCTCTGGGATTCTTGTCGCCAACGATTTTTTGGCAAAGCACTTGTGCAGTAACTTTGGAATGAAAAAAAAGTGATTGGGATGATAGTCCCAGGAGAAATTTAGCAAGTATTTGGAAATGTTCAAATTTGAATTACCGGAACTCTATAAAGTCAAGTTAGCCCGATTCATCGTTCCGCCCGCCTTGTCGTTTGGAAATTCATGGGTTTTGCGATGCAAGTACAATCGGATATGGCTGCGTCATTTATTTTTAAAATTAAGATCTCTAACGGTCAAACACAAACATCTTTAATTTAGGAAAAAGTCGAGCTGCACCGCTCAAAACTGTGTCTTTACCTAGACTTAAGTTATGTGCGGCACATCTTTTCTTGAGTTACTGTTTTGTTTTATAAAAAACGCATATATCAATACTTTAGTTTTCGACGCAGTTTACGCATGGTCAGATTCTCAAGTTGTTCTAGCTTGGCTTGGCTTCTCCTCATCGCTGGAAAACGTTCGTAGCGAACAGTGTAGCGCACATACAAAGATTATAGATCCCTCATCTTGGAGATATGTTCCTACGGAGCTCCAACCCAGCTGACTGTGCGTCTCGAGGTCTTACTCTACAGCTCCTTAAGCACGACCTATGGTGACAAGGTCCCAAATTTATACATGATATACCAAAGTGGCCAGAACAACCACCTCTCGTACAAAACACTGTTTTTGCGGTGTCTGCTGAAGAAAACCAAGTAGTGCTCAATGCTTCTGTAAACAATCCTTCACTAATTTCGTCTATGCTGCATCGATTTTCTTCTCCCGAAAAATTCAGCATATTCTTGCGTACGTCTTTCGATTTTCCTCGATTGGTAAACAAGAAAAAAACTCGTTCGGTGGCCCCTAACGTCCTCTAGAAAAGGATCATGCTTTACAGGCAATTATCAAGGATGTACAGAATGAATGTTTTTCGGAAATCATTTACAACCTATGTAAGAAAAATACAACTCTTGCAAGCCCTTTCGAAAGCTTGCGCCCTTCATTGATAATCTCGGTATTCTCAGGGTGGGTGGTCGCCTTGGTAAATCTCTCATGCACTTCGATCTAAAACACCCTATATTTTTCCAAAAATCATAGATTCACTGATCTCGTCATTGAAGCGATACATAAGGAAAATGACCACCCTGGCCTAAGAACACTATATAATTTATTAATTCAAAAATTTTGGATACTATCGCCTCGACGCGCAATATATCGTTGTTGTTCTAAGTGTATTAGATGCTTCCGTTCGAAGCCTAAAGCGTATGCCCCAAAAATGGCCGACCTACCAGTTTTTAGAATTTCTAAAATAAAAACGTTTTCTAAGGTAGCCGTAGACTATGCCGGTCCTTTTACACTTAAAGCAGGAAAATATCGAGGTGCAAAAATATCGAAAGCGTATGTCTGTATTTCCGTGTGTTGCGCAACGAAGGTTATGCATCTAGAGTTATCATCCGGATTTATCTACTGCTACCTTTTTGGCTAGTTTTCGCCGTTTCATAGCCCGTCGTGGTAAAGTTTCGGACCTTTATAGCGATCAAAGTCCAAATTTCAGAAGAGCATACGTTCAACTTTTACAGTTTTCAAGGCGGCGGCTTCAGAACTCTCTATACATTGGAACTTTAGTCCACCAGGGGCCCCTCATTTTAATGGTTTGGCAGAAGTCGTATTGCAGGGGAAAATATAATGACTTACGAAGAACTTTTATACTCTTCTCGTAAAAATCGAATCCCAACGATTTTACGCCTCACCTCTGGAACCAGATGTTTCTAATATCGCTTTAAATAGAGTTGACCGATGCCAAATGCTGCCGAAAATGCAAAATGATTTTTGGAAACGATGGGCTCAGGAATACTTGCACACCCTCCAACAGAGAGGAAAATGGACAACATCGTCCCCTAACATTAATGTGAACACACTGGTTCTGATAAAACACGAACAAAACCGCCTCTTGAGTGGGTTGTAGAACGGGTGACTGCGATTCACCCTGGAGACGATGGAGTGGTAAGGGGTTGTCACTTTGAAGACACCCACTGGAACTTTGCAAAGTCCAGTTGTAAAGCTCTGTCCATTACCAAGCCAGTAATGTAAATTACAAAGCTTAAGTTTTTATTTTATTTTATTTTATATTTGGCTTTACCGTTAATAATAATTATTTTATTTACTTAATAAAAACATATATGTTTTGGTGGGTGGAAAATGTTCAAGTTTGTTAAATGATATTTTTGGAATCACTTTATTTTTAAAATACTCACGGTCATGTGCGACAATACTGTTCGTTTCTTTGAAAAGAAGGGAACTTAGAAACATATAAGCTGCAAAAGTGAACGCATCGAAAATTGTTAAGCTTCGAAAGTGAATGCATAAAAATTGTGAAATGTTCAAAGCGGCTGTTCAGTCAGAAGAATCCTACATCCCGGCTCCTTCTACAAGAAGAACGATAAGGTAGGTCGCACCCGTCGCTTGCATTTACAGTCCACTTATCAATTATTTATTACCGAACAGCCTAAAAATACTACATGATGCATTTAAAAATAAAGTTAATGTCATTTCCGCTTAAACTGGAAGTCAGCCATTTTGTGCAACTCATCTTGCATACTTGTAAAACTTTTCTTAATAAACTTTTTGTCTATCATGGATAATAAAAGAGTAAATCAAGTGGCCCTGAATTTACAATCAACCTGTGTAGAAGAAGAATCGTCACGCGTCGTTAACCTCGGTGCTGATCAGTTCGAAAGTTGAAAGATAAGAGGTATGGTTAATGCTAGGAATTTGCAAAGGTCAATGTTGGAAACCGTGGTCACGATTGAAGTTGTTAGGTGCTTCATGACTTTCATATTATCTCTGATTTTCCTTTGGAAGAAGAAATCCTATTTGGCAATTATCAAAATCTATCTTGGAAAAGCAAAGGAAGAACTAACTTGTTAGCAGACAGAGCATGGGGGGAAAAATGCTACAAAGACTATACTGCCCTTTCAGAAATTGTAAGTTTTCTGTAATTATAGAACGAACGTTAAGAATCTAATAATAATTTATTCTAGGTTTCAATAATTGGGTAAAACAAAACAAATTATACATGAGTGTAAAAAGAAAGTCTCGTTATTTGTTGTGCCTGAGGACGAGATAAAAGCTTCCAAAATTGGAATAAAACATGTAATTGTATCTAGAATTTATTAGTCAAGGTTTTGTAGAATCCACTCTATAATATTATTTAATAAATAGTGAATTAATCAAGCCACATCGCCAAAAAAATGTCGTAACCATTTGCTACGCAATTATGTACATAAATTGAGCCATCTTAATAGGCACTCTAATTACTAAGAAATACTAGGAACTTCGATTATAATCTGTTTTCGTGATTCAGTCATTGTTTATTGATACAAAGATTGAAAACTTAGGAGTACGTTACATTGAACACCCCTACAATCTGGGTAGTAACAACAATTGCCAACCATAAAAATATAGAAAAGGTAGCACTTAACAATATGTAACACTCATATTTATTCTATTATCACTTTTAGGATTTAGTTTTATGCGTTTCTAGAATGTGGCCTCCTAGAGGCAATATCTTTCATCACACAACAGCTAGCAGATCGTGCTATAACTTCTCTTTATGATACTGAGAACTATGCTAAAATTTTTTATAATAATAGAAGAAACTTAGTAGCTGTTTTGGCACAAAGAAGTTTGTACAAAAATGCAGGATATTTTACCCAACTCACTTTCATGAAACTCAAATGTCTTGCCGTAGGAACACAAAGAAGAGCAAAACGCCAAGTATTTTTAATTGTAACTTGTTTTCTAATCTAATATAACAAAGCAATTTTTTGAAAATAATAAAGTTGTTAGTGTTTGTTGTCCCTAAAAGGACCTTCTTTCATCCATTGGCGTAGATATTTCAAATGTTTAATAATTACAAAACCCAATTTCTCCGCCAATGGATACATTTTCGTCAGAATTTTAATGTGACATTTGCTAATCTGTAAAACTGTGTAAACATTCCAAATTTTAGGAAAATCGCTTAAGCGGTTCAAAATTTATACCAAAACGATTTCATAATTGCAACTTCATAATCGTATTACACCAAAACTAAGCAAATTTTCACTAAGCTAAGTTTTCTTAAATCGACTTATTTTGGTCTGAAAAATACGTGCTGAGTTTTGTAAAGACCTTTTAGGAACACCCTGTAATACATTAATACATTTTTTAATAAAGATAGATTCAGACACAAACTGTGCAGTTTTTTGGGAACGTTGCAAAGTAGCGTATTGTATCCAGATGCTAGTTGAAAGTAGCGCAAATCGGGCATGATTTGTAGTGCAACTGCCTCCGAAAGCTGCACGCCAAAATAATAGTTACACTGGTGTTTACACTAAAGCGCTACTTTTACAAGATTTTTCGGTTGAATTGATGCATGCAGTTTTACCATCGCAGTTTGTTTATGAATATTTTGTGTCAAGACGCCGAAAATAAAATTATGTATATAAGAAGGATGGATAAAAAAGCCTGAACAGTTGGGTGTAGTAAACAATTTACTAAGTGAATTACGCGACCAAGACCAGTGCAACTTCAAAAATTTCTTGCGCTTTGAATCACTAGACTATATATTAGAAGAAATAACTTCGCGAATTTACACCCGCAGGTGAAGTAAAAATTTCAACCGATTTGATATTTTTTACTGGATACCAAAATCGCTGTTCACACTCGGCTACTTGTTAAACTGCTGGCAGCAAGAAACTACTGTATACAATTATAAGTTGCATCTATTTCTTTACGTGCTGCTTCGTTTGTCTCGCATCACTGGATCCGATTCTTTTTTGTCTACCATAACAATGCGAATATAACTGCATTGACAAAGAAGGCAGATATGTTGAATCATTTCGTTGAGGTATTTTTATTTTAATGGTATATTAATTCGATTTTTATAAATACATTTGTTTAATACTTTCTGAACGGAACGGAAAAGTAATAATATTTGTAATAAATCAAAAATCAATGTTCGGTATCGATAATTTCAGTAAAATTTGTAAAAAAAATTTTTTTTTTTATGTAATTGAACATTGAAACAGTTTTTTTTTATTCCCAACAATTTTCGATATTGTTACAAATAAATGTGCTTTTACATAATCATAAATTTTGTCAAACACGTATACGACTGAAAAAATTTAATATCTGATTGTATTTTAGATTTTTAAAACATGCAGTTTAATTTTTATAAAGAATAATTTTTTTTGTAAAATTAATAATAAATAGAAAAAAAGCGGCTAATGTACGGTTCATCACCAAACTTACAGCCAAAAAACTGTAAGTTGGGTTCGAATATCTCAAAAACTGGTTGAGATATTGTAAAATGTTTGTGATTTTCTTAATGAGCGTCGAAAAAGACGTATGATTCTCAACTAAAATTTTTTTTACGAACTTTTTAAGTCGAAGAACTCGAAAACTGTTCGAGATATCAAAATGTGAGGGGCATATTTGTAATCAGCGTTAAAAAAAACACGAGAATTATATATCAAATTTAATCCGTCGCAACGGGAACTCTGTAACGGACAACGACGACGGAGTTTGGTTGAAAAAAGTTTCCATATATGTTGCCAACTTTTACAGACATACTGTACGCTATAAGGATATATAATAAATTAGATTGGAGAAGGAAACACGAGGGTTATATAGTAGAGACGAACTGAGACTGGAAAAAATAAGGATACAGACAGGAAAAAGAGCAATAAGGTATGAAGAAAAGATGGAAGCGAGAGAGAAAATAAGATATTGTATGAGTGTTGGAAGGAGATAAGGCCGCAAACAATAAAATTCAGTGAAGATAGGAAAGAAGATGTAAAAGAGGAGATATGCAAGAGAGGAAATAAAGAAGATAAGAGATGGAGGAAGAAGTATGGAAGAGGAAATAGTACGGAGAGATATGGATACACAGGTACAGGATAGAAGAGCAAAAATTAAGAGAAGGGAAATATAACGCAAAGTATGAACAGTTAATAGCAAAGTACATAACCGAAAGAATGGGATTGGTAGATAAAAGGTTAATCATAAGATTTAGAGTTTGGAATAGGAAAACAAAAACAAGTACTGGTGGAAGGACGAAGATAGGAGGTGTAGGGATGGGTGGGAAAATATAAAACATTTGAAGAGAGGCAGGAAATAAGAGCAGAAGGAAATAGGGAGAAAAGTGTTGCTGGGATAGAAAGGGGAGGATATTAAATGGATGAAAAATGGAAAAAGAAAAATTGATACAAAAGAAAGAAAATGGGGATAATAAGAATAGAGTGAAGAAAAGAATTAGGAGAGATTATTTTTGTTGTTTTTCGGTTTTGTTTTGTTATTTTAAAATTATAAATAAAGGAAACTCGAATCATTTGTTAATGTAATACTAAGACAAATAAATTTAATTGAATTCAAATTAAAGTAATGTTACAATTAGAACCACTTCTGTTAATATCATTTTTTTAGGTGGTTTTAAAACTATGAAATTTTCCATCAGATTACGATAAGGTAGAAGATAAAATTGATCTGTCAAAGGATGAGCCGCTTATCCACTTAGACGGAATTTGCGGGCAATGATTACGGTGTGGTAGAAGATAAAGTTGATCTCTCAAAGGATGAGCCGCTATCCTTATAGAAAGGTAACTACCGATGCCGCTTATGGATTATTAAATTCTCAAAGTGTATGCATGATTTGATTTAGTTTTTTTACAGACACTTATGTAATGGTTAATAGATAATTAAACTAATAATTTGAATGTATCGGTGTAATCCTCTACAACGTTTAATTGCGTCTTTCTACTCGATCTTTCAATTTTCAAACATCTTTGAAAGATAAATTTAATTAAAACTGTCGCCACATCATTCTTCCTGCAGTGATTCTATCAAGAGTGTCTTTGATAGCACAAGTAGTTGTCCAAACTTCGATGTTTTTGTAGGTTGCTAATCTGCGAAAATCTGATCTTAAGTGAAGTGCTTGTCTTGCGACATCTCGTGTATAAAGAACAAGCACAAATAGTATAAACTAAGTAATGCCAACAGACTTATTTCTTGTTTGTCATTTTTGGAACCGATATGTGGTTGTTAAACTTACTTGTGAGGTGTGTTGTGTTGAATCAAGGAGAATGTAACTTTTATTCGTTCTACGGAAATTTGTCGAAGTCTTCATTTGATATTCATGATGAATGTAGATTATTATTGTTCGATAACGTGATATGGCCCGTCGTTTGATGGTGTCATTCCTTTTGTAAGCCAAATGGAGTATGTGTGTCACGGGTTGCTGGATGCTTGGGACGAAAATCACGCATTAATTTCCGTAGTTGGTTGACAAATTCAGACTCAGGTGGTGATCACCACAATTCATGAAAAATTCACCAAGGGTGTGCAATGCTATTTGGTAGACCATCTGCACGGGTATAGAAATAGAAGAAAGTAAAGGTGTTCGATGTAGTACGTTCAAGTACCCAAAAGGGTAATCAGAGACTTTATAGAAGCTTACAAAAATAATCCAACGTTATACGGAAAATGAAAAATAAAGATGGTTATAATAAGAAAAATTGAAATGCAAGGATTCCCAACAACTTGTGGTGATAGGGAGAAAATAGGACGATAACATTGTACATTCATTAATTTTAAATGATTCTATAATTCACAATTTGTTGTAAATTCAATTATAAGCAGAATTTAATTTACAATGACAATTATACCTACAATCCAGAAAGTTTATGGCTATCCTTGAACGGGACCCAACATTCATGTCGGAAGTGACAGGAAAGAAATCATCCAGAAGCGCAGATTCGTTCCGGGTTTTGAATCAAATAGAAAAAACACAGGGATTATGCTATTTCATGTGGATGAGTAAGAAGGATCAAAACTGCATGATGGAATGAGCGAATAGTCCCACAGGAAAAACGGCAAGAATTTGATTGTGTGAATAGTAATGTCCTTGGCGATTTTAGAAAATGGAAAAAAAACATTTGTTTGCCTGACTTGAAAGTTCGAATAAGGGTTGTTAGATATTACTAGAAGATACTAAGTAAGTTTGGCAACATATTGCGGTAATGATACAAGATTTTTTTAAGCGTGGCGTTGGTTATTAAGAAGTTTATGTTAATATTGATGTTAATAAAAGGACGATCAAAGGAAGAAATATATGCAATTACAATAGTAACGCAATACAAAATTACATTGCTTTGGACGAAGGGAAAATGGATACCAATAACTCTTCTAAAGCAGCTCCATATGGCAACCTACAAGTGAAGAATAATAGAATAAGCGTATGGTTTTATTTATTACATTACATAAAAAGAATGATTACATCTAGAATTGTTGAAAATTTTCGTTTTAACTAACGCCAGAACAGTTTTTATTATTAATTTTACGATAAAGTTTTTTTTTTTTATAAAAAGTTCTGCATGTTCTAAAATCTAAAATACAATCATCTGATGTCAAATTTTTTCAGTCGTATACCAGGTTTGAGAAAAAATAATGAGTTTGGCACAGGATTAAAGTAACCTATTTAAAATCTTAAAAAAATTGGTTTTTCTCAAAATAACGTGCTATCGTTCTAATGTAGCCGTAGAGTTTTAAAAATTTGTATTTTCTCCCTTAGAAAAAATTAAAACTTCCTTACATGGGAAAGTTGTTCGCATATATAAATATCGTTGAAAAAGTGTTTTTTGTGGTCGCTGAGGTGAAGTTAACCAAGTGAAAAATAAAGAGTAAATTTTAAACAATTTGGCGGTTAATTAGAATAAAAACATATTCATCAATCTATAACTATTTTAAATATAGCAATTACATGATAAACGTAGTTGTTTGCACAAACTTTTCATGTGAAATTAAATAAATAAAATGCCTAACGGTTTTGTTTCCCTATTACACTATAACCCATGAGTCCTTTGTATCATCACCGCTTTTCAATTCCTTCTTAACATTTTCTGTTTCTTCAACATTAATAGTCTTCAACTCAGAACAATGATCACTTTCTAAAGATAACACAGCCTCACTTTCACTTTTCTGGTTTTCTGAACATAACTCATACTCACTTTCACTTTCTTTCTTCAACAACCAAGCTTCAAACAGCAAACAGGAAGATATCCTTCAACTTGTTGAAGGCTTGTTCATCGTTAATTTTTTCCTTTTTACTATTCAATCACGTTTTCTTGGATTTTGTTGTTCCTTTAAATAATCTACTACGAGGAATTTTATCTAGAAGCTTCTGCTTACACAATACCCTTCCCTGAGCATTCAGTTTGGCTTGTAATATTTGCTTCCTAATTTTTCATTGGCTCGAAAAAACTTACATCTAGTGGTTGGCACCGTGAGTTTGCATTTGGCGACAGACAAACAAAATCAATGTTGTTTTCCTTACAAAGCTGAAGAACTTCTTTAGTGAAATGGGATGAAAGATTGTCACCTATTAGGACCTTTTTACCCTCTATTAATTGAGCATGTTAAAAAGATCTTTTAAACCAGTCCGTAAAACAAATAGCGTCAAACCAACAATGATTAGATCGATTGTATCGTGTTCCTTTACAACGACATTTTTTCTCACAACAAGGAGCACCTCTTGGGCCACCTTCGCGCCAATAATCCGTAAATTAAAAGCATACGGCGGTAAAATATCACCGTTTGCAGAAACACACATCATTATTGTCACAGCACTTTTTAAACAATTTAGAACGTTGTCAGGATATTTAATTCCTCTATGAAAGATTAACTTTCGCTTAATTAAATATGCTTCTGCCTTCTAACTTTAAGTGTTGTAGACAATTCATCAAAAAAGTTGGTGAACATATCAGCGTCCACTGCAGCACGGGATCTCTTAATATTGTTACTTAGGCGTTCCGATAAATCTTGTTTATGACGTGATAGAGAATATTTTGCCCAATCGTAACCAGGAAAATTATTTTTAAATTGGGAATTCTTCCCTACACAATCAAGGTAAGCTGTCACACTTAAACCTAAATCTAATGTGTTTAAAGAAAATCTCCATTTAGCGCACGAGGCCCTCCACAAAATCATCTTCTTCCATTTTTGTCAACACAGTTTGACCTCCATGTTTATTAATATGTCGACCATGTACCTTATTTATGAGGATTCCCTTGGGAATGTTATATTTTTAGAGCTTTATTTGCGCTTAATTTTGCCATCCAAAACTTCAGACAAATACTTTTCTAAACCTTCCTCACTGTACTGTTTAAGACGTTTGGTGTCCTTCTTATGTTTATATACTCGTGACATGCTTACTATATTTACTTTATCTACAGGACACAGACAAGATTCTGCATGTCCGTAGGTGTCAGTCAACTTCACTCCGGCGGTCAAGTTCGCCCCAAATTAATGTTAAATTTCCGCAAATAAATAAAAACTTATCATCATCATCAAAGAACGGAAAGAAATATCAAATCTATCAGCTGAAGTTATTTTCAGAAATTGATGAATAAAACCAGTATCAGACTCATAAATAAATTAATCATCAGTATTCAGGTAAAGTTGAATACCCAATTTACAACGACTAATTTGGTAGATGTCTTCAGATCTATGCCCATTCTGAACTAATTGTTAGACTTAAACTTGTTCACCCCATTTTACAGTATCGAAAACAATAATTGTGAATAGTTGTTCGGAATAAAAAGCTATGTTTTAATATGCTATTATATTCTTCTAAGTACTTAGTTTTTTTTTTTACTGAAATTAATACTATACTATATTTATTTATGATAACTTTTTCGTTCCGTTCAGAAAGTATTAAGCAAATATATTTATAAAAATCGAATTAATACACCATTAAAGTAAAAATACGTCAACGATATGATTCAACATGTCCGCCTTCTCTATAACATTTGCATCGTTATTGTAGACATGAAAAGAAAAAAAATTCTCGTATTTAATTGAATGTAATTTCATATTTGACCGTAGTTTTAGTTCTGATCAATTTCTTTAATAACAAATTTTAATATTGTCAAATATAAAGTACTTTACTCTTGAGTAAAATCATTTTTTCAAACCGCGTATAGGTACGACTGAAAAATTAAAATTTGTTGATTGTATTTTAGATTTTAGAACATGCCGAACTTTTTATAAAAAATAACTTTTTTGTAAAATTAAAAAAGTTTTCCATGTTAGGTCGTAACAACATAGGGCCGATAGAGTTTCCTTGTTGGATACCAGTCGTAGAATTAATGAACCTCCTTCCAAATGTTAAATAGGTGGGATGAAGGTAGCAGTGACGAATATATGGTAATGACTCACAGAAAAGTTCTATTAATCCATTAGAGAAGGTATCTCTTTCAATGTAATTAAACACATTTTTAAAGTTAACTTTAGGTAGGATCTTAGCCGTTTCGTGCCCCATTTGTAGTAGCATAAACAATACCTTCACAGCTGCCTCTCGTAGCAAACTCCAATTGTTGTGGGTACTCGGAAGCAAGTCGACGGAAGAATAGCCCTACAGCTATCGGACGTATTTCAGATCCATCTTTTGTTTTGAGGGCACTGAGGTTAGCACCATACAAGATTGAGGTCATAAAAGAGTTTACTTGTCCCAAAAACATCAAATCTATAAGTTTCTTAATAGCTGCTAAAAGATTAGGTACGTCCGGAATGCAAATTTGGGGCTGTTATATCATTATGAAAAAATCAAAATTAGAGTTCTAGACGACGGGGGATGTTTATTGTCTAATCTCTTAAAAGTAATGTCATTGTATGGTGTCAGGTGTCCGACGATGAAATCAACGATACTGCGTCGCGAATATTTCCGTCTGATATGTTTGATTCCACATGATCCTTTAGATTAACTACTTTCTCAGTGGTTGTTTTTAATATTAGCTTACTTGGGACTCACAATTTCTTTTGAAAGCAGAGGAAATAGATTTTAACGTTATTCTCGGGTAGTTTTAAGTTTTTGTAAGCGAACATAAGTAACTCTTTCCAGTACTCTAAGTCATTTATACAGAGGTTAGTGAAAAAGTAAGTCTACGGGCTAAAACATTCCTTGCTGATTTGGGTATATTTTTGATTATAATTGCTTGATTTGAGATGGGTTTGCATATCTCCAAATTCGAGGTACTTAAGTTAATATGTCTCATAAGTCTTTTCTTCTTATAATATTGAAAGCAGTGAGGACACTGCAATTTTGATTTGTTTTTTTGATTTCTTGAAGTTTCCTCGAATGAAAAAAATTTACAACCAGTATGATACCATCTTTTACAGCTTGAGCATCTAATTTGAATGTTTACTGATGTCATTATCAGACAGTCCACAATGACACGGCTGGTAGATTAGTTTTTGAAGGGTTTGAACTACTTGAGATATGAGAAGACAATATTGGAGCTTATAAATAATTCAAAATTAATTAATTGATTAATTTTAACGTCAAATGTTAAATTTTATCCCATAAAATGTAGGGAATTTTTCTAGTTTAATTTATTACATAACTGTTTTATCATGAAATGGTTGGAAAGAGATATTGTCCACTAACCATTTTTCATCGCAATTTTTTTAATATGGCGGCGCAAGCGGTAAAAAATTCGAAAAGAGCACATCCAGGTAAAACACCTATTATTTTTTATAAGGAAAAATGGCAAATATAAAAAAGAGGCAAAATTAGATGGGCTCTAAAATGGGAACCTCAAAATTGTACCTCATCGTGAACATTCTAGGACTATTTTTTGGTCCCAGTAGTTTCGCCCTCTTGCAGCCGTTTTGTATTGTTAAAATAGATTTCCGGTTATTTCTTTTGGTGACACTTACTAAACATATTTTACCGGATATTGTAGGACTAGTAGTTTCACCTAATACAAAATAATAACTTTTGGGCAAGGGTGGTAGTTTAAACTGATTTATTTCGTTACAAATTTTGTTAAAAATAATTATACGCTTTCATCGGATTTAATGGGATAATAAAATTATTCGGTGTTGCTTATTTAAATGCTATCAAATAAATCATTAAGAAACAGGTATTTCGGATTAAATTTATTTAAACTGCAAAGTTTTTCAATTGCGTGGAGAAAAAAGTTTTTGGAGAAGTTTACTATAAAGTTTTGTCGGCTGAATGAGGTAACAATTTAACCTAACGTAATTTATATGCTTCTTCGTTAAATATTATTAAAGTAAGAACATTTCTGTGCTATTTCGCAATTTGCGCAAATGTATTAAGATTTTAGACACTAACCAATTCTTTCCGAACTTAAATTACAAGATACATAAAATTTCCAAATCGATGAGAATCATGTTTGCATAAACGACGTAACTAAAACTGCTAATACTTCGAGATAAGTTAGGTAAGTAGAATATCATTTATTTTTGTAATAATACACGTATAGACTGTAATAATTGCCTTCAGATTGTCACAAAAACTAAACGACGTTAGCAGTGGATTAATTTTGCGTGTACCTTTATAAACCATTCTCTATTTCTCTAACTAAGCTTAATTACTATTAATCTACAACTTCTTCATGTATTGTAGTAAATCTTAACCTTCTTTTCAAACGCAATGACACAAAAGTAAGCCTAAACATTATTATAATAAATAACTGCCCCCATCGTTAAAGATAATAAATTGTCACATAAGCTTTATGTTGCTTGTTTGCACAGGACACTGTTAATCTCCCTGGAGACGGTGCTCCATTGCTCTATCAAGTGTACTAATTAACCGACACATCCTGCTTGCAGTTCTTGGCCAATTTGGACAGTACAATTGTCTGTCAATCAAAAATCAGTTTTATAATAAACTTTTGTCCTTTTCAACAGGGTGCATTTCCGGGGAATCTGTCTAGATGGCGTCGCTATCGATATTTATCAAATTCTTTCCCAATGATTTTTAGAAAAGAAATACTTGTTTCGATAAATGTTTACGTTACAATACAAAGCTTATTACTTAACGTAGGCGTTGATGTCAAATATTGAAATTTCATGATCAAATATACCCAAAATTTATTATTTGCCGAAACACAATTTTTGGAAAATATGAATTTTATTATATTCACCTCCTAAAGCTAACAATTTTAAAAGGCATTTTATAATACAAAACAAACACAGATCGTGATATAAGTGCACAAATCATTAAATAAATATTACTGTTTCGAATGGCCCTCAAGTGACAGTTATTAGAACCAATTTTAGTTGGTAGTTTTTTTTAATAGATGGCGCCACATAAACACAAAATTAGGGGCATTTTTAAATCTTGTCATATTTGTTGGGGAAAACTTTTAATTCGTAAATCAGGACGATTTGTAGCGAAGTAAAAGTATTCACAGCATTTTATTTTCTTAACAGTTTTAGTACTTTATAGTTTTTTATTCACGAAAGGATAAGTAGATATTATAACTGTACGAACATCAATGAAGTGTAAACTAAGAAAATGCCAACCAGTTAATTGTAACGACATGTGTGCGTTTAAAGTGCATAAGCGCTATCTAAGCGACAGCTTTAATGCTAGAAACACACGTGTGTCGATAAAGCCAAGTAAAACTTGTACAGAAGCATAACACGCAACGAAAGAACACCTGATGCCGCATTTCAGCTCTTATTATAGCTCATCAGAGGTGTATACTTAAGTGCGGTATACAACTGTACAAGACGGCGGTTCAGTCTTTTAAACTCTCGTGGAGCAATGAACATATGCAAAATGTGTGTCTTACGACATCTCGTTGTAAAACATTGACACGTATGAATAGTATAAACTAAGAAAAATGCCAACAGTTAATTGTAACGACATGTGTGCGTTTAAAGTGCATAGCGCTATCTAAGCGACAGCTTTAATGCTTGAAACGCGTGTGTCGGTAAAGCCAAGTAAAACTTGTAAAACGCACATGTCGTTACAATTAACTGTTGGCATTTTTCTTGATTATACTATTCATACGTGTCAATGTTTACAGATGTCGCTGGCTACATTTTCACTTATATCAATGAAGTGGTATAGCATTTTATGTTGGTATACTGAATGATCAGATAAGAAACAAAAGGATAATAACAGTAAAGAAATTTTGTATTTTAAATGAGAAGTTTTGAACGTAAATCATGGTAATGTCTTGATTTCTCAAAGATTAAGAAAAATCCCAAAGGCAAAGTTTACAATACAAAAAAATTTAAACTGAAGGTAAGTAAAATTAAAACAAAGATTAATAAAAATAGATTTTCCAATCTGCAGTATGTATACTTATTTAACATTAACATTTATTTATTTATTTAGATACTGCCGCACCACAACTTTAAAAGCCAATTATGGGCGGGAACAGCGAAATACAACAATAGTAAAAATAAGTAACTAAATAGCGAGACAGAAATATAAATGCGAAAGTAATTAGACTTACAGCTCAACATTTTGTTGTTTCAGTTGTTTTAATTAGTTTTTGGAATAGTAGGCTCTGTCACTTCGACAATTCATTTACGGTGTTTACTTAATGTTTATTCAAATTGTAGTAGGCTGATGTCAAACACTGTTGTTGCCACCACCTTTTAAGAGTGGTATCTCGCAAAGGGGTAGGCTGAGGAAATTTTGTTATAAGAAAGTCCCATTTTTATTTCATACGAGCAATCACCTCCTGAATTTTGTCGCATGAATTTAGAAAGACCCTGTATATAATATAATACAAAAATAGTCAAAGAAATGGAACTCTAAACGGCAGCGTCTATCTATAACAAAAGGGAATACACCAAAAACTACACTCGGACACGTGTTTCAATAGCTAAGGTTTCATCATCAGCGAACCGATACTTATATTGAAAAGCAGGGGGCCAGAACAGAGCCCTGAAGTACACCCTAAGAAACACCTGAAACACGCAATCGGAAGCCGAACAACTCAAGAAACTGGGGTCTACTACACTGGTAATTTTTGAGTAATTGTACTAGGTTGTTACACAAACCAAAAGCATGAAGTTTCATGTACACGACGTCGACCTAGAAACCAGAATCCAAGGATTCAGCTAAAAACTGGTGCATGGCAGTAAAATTGGTAGTTGTAGATCGCCCTCTAATAAAGCCATGCTGACAGCTACGAAGCTTTTGCAAGATTCTAGAAGCAATGTGGTTATGTAAGCAGAATTCGAAAAGTTTTGAGAAGCGCAATGGGACGATAGTTATGAACATCAGATCTGTCTCTTTTTATGAACGGGAACGATACGAGCGAATTTCCAACAAACGGGAAAATGTCCCTGTTCAAGGATCATATTAAAATGTATAGTTGACAGCACAGAAATACAGTTCCGCAAAAAAGGCAGGGGATGGATCAGTGTTTGCTTTATAACGGAAAAAATCAGACTCGAGGAAGTACTTAGGCAGAGAGATCACGTCAACCGCTTGTTGTGGGATCACAAAAGAGTGCTGTGCAGGTAGGTACGTCATTGTAGCAGCTATTAAAAAGAATAAAAAAATTGACATCGTTGTCTGTCACTGTGAACGCCAAGATAATTCATATCTGAAGGTATACCGGAGGAATTACGTACAAGATTGATGTAAGACCAGAATCAATTAAAATTAGACCTAATGTCGGCCTCAATACGTCTCAAGAAGCATTTATGAAACGTTTGAATAGCCTAAACCGATGAAGAGAAGTAGGGTCATTAGTAAATTTATGATTTCGCTAGAAAAAGTACTTCAGTTTGATGTCAAAGATGATAGCATCAGAAAACCAAGTGAGATATTTTGTTCTGGACTTCGGAGAGAACCTACAGATGAAATCATTAAATAAATCATATAGGACAGAATATAGTTTCTGTAAAGAGGAATCAACGGATTAATCAGCCAAGATAGAGGTCCATGATAAAGAAGTAAAATGTTCATATAAGGAGACGTAGTCGCATTTTCTAAAGTTATAGGACAAATGATGACTGTTCCCGGAAAATTTATGAAAATTACCAGGTGAGCAGTAACCAGACAAGGTTTGGAGGACAAAAAGAAGATCAAGTAGTTGTTTAAACTATTTTTTAATCCGATAAGTAATTACTTAGGTATGACTGTCACGTGACACTAGTCCTTTTCAAGAGGTGCATTTCAAGGGAATGGGGGGATCTGTCTAGATGGCGTCGCTATCAATATTTATCAAATTCTTTCCCAATGATTTTTAGAAAAAAATACTTGTTTCGACAAATGTTTACGTTACAATAAGCGTTGATGTCAAATATTGAAATTTCATGATCAAATATGTCCAAAATTTAAGTAATTACTGATGTATGACTGTCACGTGACACTAGTTGTTTTAACAATTTCTCCACGAATATTAATTATTCAAAAAAGTAAAAATATTTATTCTTTATAACAATTGTTTGAACTATTTTTTAAAACGCAATTTTTATTTTCTCTTTTAACTCGTCTTAAAAGAAACGTGGATGCGGTACCTCGTTTTAACGCTGGTAAACGTTTTATCACCGCGCACTTTCGATACTCTTTTACACGTTTGTTACTATCAGAACGATCTGCATAAAATGTTTGTTTTTGATTTCGTTGATTGACGAGAAAGTAAGTGAATTCATCGTTGTTGCCTGCGAAATTGCATAGTATAGGTACTATAAAGCACATGTTCATTTTGTAGTAGTGTAACATACTAAGAGCCGCATTCAGCGAACGTCCTAATATCAAACTCTACTACATATACAAATGCAGCGCAATCAGAAGTATAACAACTTATTTTTAAAAATATAACTACAACATGAACAAAAAATGCTTGCCACCACGCCCTTAACAATTCACTCGGGAATACTACGCCCGCCCGTCAGTACTTCCCGCCATTAACATCGTCGGTACCAACAGTAATGCCAATTAAAGAAGATCCATTCTCCAGGTCTCTTACACCTTCACTACAATGTAACGCACATCGATTTGGGGTGATAGACTACACACGAAAAGTGGTAGCATTAACTCCATCGCTCCACAACAACAATCCGCTAAGATGAAACGCTACAACCGTTGCAACACACACACATATATGTCCAAGAACTCAACAAGCTCAAGTATTCAAATGTTTAACGTTAGGGCAACGCGCTCGTCTACACGTCATAAAGTTAGCGACGCCCGGTTCCTGACGTCATATACAGGACGCGCTGAAGAAACGCGCTCATTCGTCATACAACTGCCGACCCTAAGTTTTCGAGGTACTGCCTGTCACATACAGGTACCAAAGCGCACCCTGATACACCTCACAAAGCTTATCATGCTTAGTTTCGACGTCTTAACGCTGTCAAATACGCATCCGCAGCAGCAAAACAAGAGGGCCCCATGCAAACAACAAAAATCAAGCTAAAAGATACACCAGCAAAAACAAAAATTGTCTTGCCTATCTTCGCCTTTTAGCCGATAACATACAATATGAGGTTGTTATCAGCACACCCTTAATAACTGCATAATAGTTCCATCAGAAAATGCGGAATATAAACAAAACACGGTCAGCATTTCGTCAAACACAATTAACATGCTGACCATTAGGAAGCACACTGCCAGCGACGTTGCTGATTCAACAACGACCTACTCAATACAAATAAATACAGTAGGATCGTCAGCAAAAGACAGTACAGTATTGAGACAGCAATCGAGTCATCGTTCAACGCGTATCGAGTCCATTGGAACGTACCCGGCACATAGCCGCGTGCGCCTCATGTAAATAATGTCTACATTATAATGTAAATAATAAATTGTATACCAAGCGCCATGGCGTATACCTTCCATCCAATTCTGCACCATAAAGTCGTCCATCACAATTCAACACGACACCACACAGGAAATTAATTTTTTTCCTCAATATTGATTATTTTGTTGACAGTACTTGTAGCCCCCCAAAGAGTTCTGTCAATAATCATTAACAACCATATCGCTAAAATTGATAGCAAAGAAATTATACCAATTTGAAGTTGCACGAAATGTGATGTTGCTCCCCCTCTCAAGTTTTATTTTGAATGCTTGAACGACAGAACTATTTCTAAAATCGATAGAGAACTTGTTACAAATTTGTTGTGTAGATATGCATATTTAAAAAGAATATTTAATAATTCGATTAAAAACCTACCCAGCTCGTTGCCGGTGTGTGCGTCGCAGGGAAGTTAAAAAGAACGTTGTTGATGGAGGTTTCTAATGCGTCACTGGGCTTCACCTAGAAAGACCTAGTAAATTATCCTTAAGTCTTAGGTCTTAAGGAAAGTAAAGACCCAAACTCGTAGAAAAGAGACTGGAGAATGTATTCTTACGAGAACCAATTTTACAATAGTAAGACAAACAATAAAATTCAAGATCACGAAAGCATAATACAAGTATATGTTATTTCAGTTAAATATCTTGATAACAGTTCGATCGCATTAAAAATTGAAATCTAGTATAGACGCCACAAATATGTCTCGGCGCATGACGCAAAAATTAAGTGAATACCTACTAGAAATATGCAGAAATTGTTAAAAATTTAGTGAATATTTAATACAATGTTAACGGTTTGAACTAATTTATCTTGTATTTAAAAGAAAAATTGAGAATAAACCCAGGATTCGTAGAGTGTAAGGCCCTTCAGTTCACGAACGGTAACGGAATATAGTAATATAAATTAGAAAGATTTAAAATTCTAAACACGTATTTGGATGTGGGTCGAAGACAGCTTCTTCAAACAATTATGGTTAGCATTACCATGTAGATCCGGATTAGATATTGATAACTAACAAGTTGCCTTCTTAGAGCGACCCCAGGTGTTCACTACTGGTGGAAATTCTAGAAAGACAAGGTGGGTCACATGTGCGTTTTGATATCAAAGTTCTTCAATCGTGCGGAATTCAAAAATCCTCTGGGATTGTTTCACGACCTACGGTACACATCTAATAAAGAATAACGACATTATAATTGATTAATTAGAAGAGCCAATTCAATTACGTCAAGGTGCTTAAATTGTACGTTAAAAATCATCAATTATCAAGAGGGTAGTGACTGAAGTTCCCAATAAAATTCGTGTAGACAATTACCCCTACTTAAAATTAGATAAAAAGTAAGATTGATCGATAGTAAGGTTGGGCCTGTCACCAAGAACAAGGTGCATCATAATTCAAAGAATAATCCGACGCTCTATTTACAATGAGCGGTATACTTAAAATTACCGTCACAAAATACTATTTTTAAAAAGTTAAGGATGGTAGCTAACTTCACGAACGTGTTGTAATACATTTTTGAAAAGATGAACAAAATGTTGTTTAATGCATAATAATCCAATATGGTGTCTATTACACTATCTTGAAATTCTTTTTGTTTTGTTTTCATTGTAAAACTTAAAAAAGTAATTTCGGTTTTCTTCGATTTCTTCAAAAACGAATCCAACAGTTAATAAAATGTAGTAGCACTACTATAATGGTAATAGAATCCTGAGACACATTGTTCATTTGACCGATGTTACAGCCCTAAGTAATAACAGCGACAGCTCAATTTGGGACACAATGTATAGTTATATGAATTATAATTAATGATAAAATAAAAAAGAAATTCTTATTAACTAGAAGTGTAGTGGTTCGACTATTTTGGCATCCAACAAGCCACCAAAATATTTACATTGAACTTCCTCAACCACTTAAGGTTCTTAAAGAACAAAATTTGGTATAATGTAAGAAGACTTTCATTACCCAAGCTTCTTTTTCATTATTTTTTGACACAGCTTCTACGCTCTTCAATGTATTCAATTTGAGTCGGGCATAACGCATTCATGTTAATTCTGATAGATGCTTCTCGAGAATTTGCAAGTAATATAAATACGTCATCCAATGTAGAAACAGATGTTTGTTATAATCATTAATTAAATAGTTATAATACTTTACAATATTTATTTTATATATACAGGTAAAATACCCACTACATACATCTGCGTTATGCGGACACTGTAAGTTGCATACCTTTCTTCAATAAGTGATTATAAAATTATTCACCACACAAGTATTCAAATTAGAAATCACTTAATGTTTTCTAACAAATTTTTTCAAATTAAGTTTGGTGTAATAAAATAATAATTCTTTACACTGAAATTTCGAAATATTTTTAATACTAATTTTGGAATCTCAGTTTAGTTTTATTACATAATTTTGGCTAAAGGTTAAATTGGCAGGAGCCTACGTTTTTCTCATGAAACGATTGATAACCCTTAAGAATGACTTCTGACACTATTTCTTCGCTCTTTAATTTGTTCAATTTGGTTGAGCGTAAAAATGTTTGGTGTAGATGTCTCGATAAATTTAAGTTAAATCATAAATCTGATAGATGCGTCTCACAAGTTTAATAAAACTTTATTACGATTCTGATTATTTGGTTGTTAGAAATATATTTCGAACTTGGTCACAATTATTCCGGTTGTTAATATATTTTCCATTTTACAGTTATAGATTGAATGAGCTGATTACTGAAATCCTTGCTTCGTTCGCCAACTTCTTCTCTACTTACTTTTCTAATTATTCTGGTGTTAATTTATTTCAGCCCTTGCTTTAATGAAATGACAACAAGTTTCCAAATTAAAATCAGTAAATTAAAATTCTCTATATGCTTAATTATTATTCAGGGAAGTCCTTAATTAAATTGGTTTAATAATAAAACAAAACTACACGTCGTTGGGTTTACGAAAATTATTAACAGAATGAAAATTTCTAAGCTTTTTCCTTACCCAATACGTTCCTCTAATATAAAAGAAACAGGTTTATTTACTATAAATTACCCACCCCTTATTATCGTTATTTATTGCTCGTAGGAACAAAAGTTGTGCATGGAAGTTTTATGGTACTAACTGAATTTTCTTAAAGTGCTATCAATAATTCAGTTACATTTACAGGTCAAAACAAAATATGATGTATTTTTAAATGTAACACCCTGTATATTATTACATGTTTGAAGGATTTTTTCTAATTTCAAAACATATCATATGATGTTGTCTTTAACTTGAGCCGTTATTGAGTTATTAATCGTAGAATAACACGGTTACTTTACAACGGATTTGTTAACATTGTCAAAGTAAGCCATGTAAATCACAAATGTGTTTGATAATTGACATTTCATTAATTCAATCACCAAAATGGTATACAATGAAGCAGAACTTCGTTATATTCAAAATAATAAAAGGTGGGTAATTATAGAATAACCTATGTACACTCATGAAATTTAAAACTTGGACACCACAATTTCTGTAAACAAAAGTTTGCACTTTGAAGCAGGTTTAAGGGTATCATTTACAATTCTAACAGCAAGTAGTCTCAGCAGGGGTTATCTTATAGAAGGACTGTAGAATGAATCATTACATTAAGCACGTTTTAGAAAATAGGTAATTTACGTTGCTTACTTATTTTTTCTTTAAAGAATATATTTGAAGGTATCGCTAATTAAACACCATAGCTCGATTAATTATCGAATCAAAATTTTGTTTAGGAAATGTTTACAAAATAAAATTAGAAATAATTTTGATTTAAAAACGTCTACAAGCAATAACTTTTAAATTAAATCAAAAACTAAACATGGTTATTTGGGTTGACTGATTATTACACAGTTAAAAAGATCACTGAGTACAAGAAAATTTAAAGAAGCAGTGTTTAGCGGGTCAAAGTTGACCATGTACCTTTGATTTCTGACCTGGAAGTAGTGACCTCACGTCTTTAATTTCAAGTTTGTCTAGATTAGGCCCATTTTCAAATAGGTTTTGGTTACTAGTAATAAATATTTTTGACTTTTTCAGATCATGCAAAATAAAATATCTGAATTATGCACCAATTATAATCATAATGACTCAATGATTTTAAATACTACTATACATATTTGATTATTGAAAAGTGCGTTATTATGTCACTCGGGTTGGAAAATAAGTGTTGCGTCATCTAATGCATCGACTCGTGCTATCGTAACACATCCGAAAATTAATTTGTATTCAAGCAACTTTGCCGATAGATGTGCAAGTTGTTACGTATGAGTCAATTCTCCGATTATTATTATAGTCAACTAAGTGTATATTTGTACCATAGTAAACTTACCTATTCCTGAGGAGTCACAAAAAAGGACGAAACAGCTGTCGAGTGATTTTCGTTAATTTTGCCACAATTTACACATTTGTCGACAAAATTGCTTTAATGGAATCTTTTTTTTACAGAGGGTCTTCTATCAAATACATTCTTATAAAATTGTGTCGTAATATATTATTTACCAAAATTTAATACAGCTGACTGAGAAGATTTATTACGGTTTATAGCAGTTATGCAATGCTTTCCCGGAACAAATGTGATATCGTCAAGTTTGTAAAGTAATTTACAAAAACAAAGCAGTGTCAGGTTTTGAGTATTGTGTTCACGTTTGAACAAATTACTTGCATCCAGAGGTGTTGCCTTTTCAACATCCTTCCTTTGTCACTGTTTCCGATGAATTAAGAGTTAGTACGTTATAATAAAGCAAAATAATTTTTTATCCTACAAGCCAGTCGACCGTCTGTTTGTTTTGAAGGAAATCCTGTACCTTAGGACAGCATCTACAATAGGACAAGAATCAAAGACACCTAGTGAGTAGTTACATAAAGATTATGTACTTAAGTTGTGTGTCACCTAGAAAATACGGTAAGAGATTTTAATTGTAGTCAGTATCTTAAGTCTTGTACCTTTGGACAGAAACCAAGCAAGGTAAAAATTATATAAATAAAGTAATTAGAGGAAATGTTGGAAATTATTTTCGCGTTTCTGGAAACTTGGCTACCAGAGGGCGTAATTGCCGTCTTAAGTTTTTAAATCCCATTTTCTGAAAAAATTTCTTCTATTAATGATTATTACAGTAAATGCTGCTTTAAAAGCTGAGTCAAATTCAATTTTTTTTTGTTAAATGCTTTTTGCTCTATCCATGGGAAATTAAAGTGGCGATGAAACATTTTCGAAAATAAATATGGATAATTCCAAAAAAGCTTAATTTACTTTAATAAACTTGGTGTAGTGAAAAAGGGCTTTTCTAAGCTATCAATCGTGCTATGAGTAATGGAATTGCAATTGCTTTCCTTCTCACCAGAAGGCGTTTTCTGACATAATCGCAGAGAAAATGATTTTCTAAGAAAAATTAAATGCAATGATACCATTTTTTAAAGGTTATATAGACAAATAGATAGACCGGTCCGGAAACTAAAGTGGTGATTCTCAGGAACAACATGTTTTTCTTGTTGACCATGGACTACTGTAAGGTACTGATCACCTTCCATATTTAATATTTGTATTAAAAGCGCCTAAAAACACACACGGAAAAACTGTAACGAAATTGGCGTACGTTTGACGTAATATTAATTAATATATGATTTGTTATTGCAACTGTATCCACGCAAGTCATGTCCCATACCAGGCGTTGATCCAATTAATTTTGGGCCATCGGGTCTTTTTCGATTGTCACGTGAAGTGTTCTTGGGTTCAAGAATGGCCGGAAAATGTGCAGATGATAATACTCGTTCACCATGCCTAGGGATTCTTTCTCTGTTTTTATTGCAGCTAAGTCCATGAATTCCTTTTTAATTTACACATTACACATTTACAAACCACACAGTTTAAGACCCTCGTGGAGCTCACTTAACCATATAATCTTGTTTGCGCAAAAATTGAAGTAGAATTGTCTGTAACATTTATTGCTGATTATTACAGTTACCACTTGTCTACGTTATCCTGAAGTTTCCCGACGGTATGGTCATATGGTGGTTTAGCAAGTGTTGGGCTCAACGACGTGTGATAAACACTATTTATTTGATGCGTAAGTATTTATCCTACGATGACTTACTTACGATAAGCACGCATATGCAGAGTCCAGTACCCACGTGTAGGTGTTATTTTACTTACTATTCACTATTAATTGTATACGTTTCATATTATCCGCATCAGCAAAATGTTTATTGAGCATGAGGCAAGGCCGTTTATCGACCGGTACATAAAAGCATAAATTACAGTTATTTTTTTCCAAAGAATACAACAGTTTTCGATGAAACACATATAATGTTCTGTGGAAAGGTGTTTCTCACTGTATCCACCCTTTCGATTCTACCTACACTAACATCAGAATCAATGCTTAAAAGTATATTAACAGTACCATGTCAAATAAACATCTAGGTACTTCCTTCTCTTGAGGACAAGGGATAATAACTTCATCTGAACAATATATTTGTTCTAAATTAAAAATATTGATTGAAAACACTGAATTTTATCCCATCTTTTACAATAGGCGTAGATTTGTAATTTCAAACCCCATACTGATTAATAATTAAATTTAAAGAAGTGAAACAATTTAATGTTTACTTTTAGAACGTACGTACGAAAATTACAATAACTTTTAGAAAGCAATTTATTATGTGGCGTCAACTTAGAAAATACCGAATAAAGTGCGTGTTGAAAAAAATAATATGAATAATAAAACATACATTTAGGTATGATTAAAGAGCCTACTAGTACACGATGACCTCAAAACTCGATTATGTCGAAAATTATTCTATATGAAAATGACACTTTTAATACGGCTTTAATCACTTTACTCTAGGAAAAGGTTTTTTTCATTACGTACCACTTTCCATGCAAAATTTTTTTTATTGGATAATTTACTGCCATGCACTGCTGTAATATTAAATAATTATGAGATGAATAATTATTTCTGGAGCAAAATACTTGGTAATTAGATGCTTATTTTAAATATAAAAAAATTACATCGCTTAATCATTTTTCGCGTTCCTTTAGATTGTTCAATTATTCGACCACTTGTTCATATATATTTTGAACGAACATTAAAATTTGTAATTGATGCAACCCTCTATTCCGTCATAATAGTCATAGTTTTAGGCCATGGCGCTATTTTGGGGTCCCTCTTAATTATTTTGTCTTTTTACCGCAGTATTATATTATGTTCTTAATTGCTGAAATTTAACTTTATCCAATATGACTTGTAAATGGTACCGAAACCGGTTGTCAAACAAATTTTGCTACTTTTATTAAACTAGAGGATAAGAAGCACTATTCGTTTTATTTGTTTTTCTTGTGGTTCAACAGCTTGCATCGATGGAATGAGACCAGAATTTCTATTAGATGTGACTTCCTCTCTGTTGCAAATTTCTGCAAAGATCTCTGCAACTTTATTCTTGTTGGTAACATTAACGAAGAAATTGTTTTTTATTTTTTTTAGCGTCACTCTGTACCCTTTCAAGAAGTAAGACCTATTACCGTATATTGTCTTTATAAAGACTCTCAGCTCTCGTATATTCCCTGTTTTAAAGAAAATTTTGAAATTAACGTTTATTTAACCCCTCATCAACTCAGAGTAGCAACTAAAACAGGTACCGAAGTCACTATTCACAGTGTGAAATTTTCTTCTGCTCAAAAACTAATAACTCGTCATTGAAAATTGCCCAGGCATTCTTATAAATTCAGAGGAAGACTTTTAATTATTAGGTGGTCCATTATTCCTGACTCATCCTCATATAGCTTACTTGTTATTAAAAATTTCTTCTTTATCCTTACTCCATCCTTATTTTTTGAAATAGATTCATGTCTTCGACGAAGTTTCAATTCTATTGTTAATATTAGACTTAAAGATACCCAGTAGTTTCAACCAATTCTTCCCATTTCCAACGATGGTTTAGGTATCCGAAGAATTTTTGATGTTTGTCTTCCAGCGTTTCTTAGCTCCGTCTACCATGCCGAGAGTCTAATGTCTTTCTTACTCCCTACTATAGACGTTAAAACTCAGTTCGCCTACTGAACGAATCTTTAGAAACCTGGCCAGCAGTTAATCCCTTCTTCCACATAGTCAACTCAGAAAAGTTGAAATGTAATTAACCTAAATAGAATCATCGAAAACGAAATTATCCTGACCCAAGAAACAGACCTAGCTCGATTTACTGCCCTCCAAAACCAGAATCAGGAACTTGGTTACAAGCATTTTATTCTAAGAACATACGCACTTGCCTAGATAATGAAGATTTTCAAACATGTAATAGAGTTCGTCTTGGAAGTACTGTGTCGTTTTTTCCTATGAGCCCAATACTTACTAAATCACCATACCGTAGGGAAACTTCAGGAGAACATGGACAAGTGGTATCTGTAATAATCAGCAATAAATGTTATAGACACTTTAATTTTTGTGCAAACAAGATTATATGGTTAAGAGAGCTCCACCAGGGTCTTAAACTGTGTGGCTGGAAAAGTTCTAGACATCAGGTGAATTAAATTAAACCTACAATTCTTCAGGCACTGGAAATACAAAGAGATCGTAATGTTCATAATACCACCACATATTACGCCTATGGTTATTATGAATCGATTTACAGATGTTGATTTTTTATTTTGAAGTGTTACAAACTCGCCACGCAAAAGACAAAACTGGAGTATTTGGAAAACATAGATTACAGCTCGAGGATATTCCTTCGATGAACAACAGCACATCCATCCTCAAAAGATTCACACTAACACAAGATCTCAAAAGAATTTAGATCTCTACCTAAAGCTATACATCAAAAAAGCAGACATATTCAAAAGAACTTACTAAAACAAAATTACCGAAACTTTCACCAGATAGAAAAAATAGAAGATGATAAATTATTTTAATAGAGCTAATCAAATGAAGGAGGTTTGAAATATGATTCCGTATGTTCTTCGAATAGGTAGTGTTCAAAATTTAGACCTCTACCTAGGTTCTACCTCAAAAAAAGAAGACAGGCAGAAGACACACCGACACACTCACCAGATTTAAAAAATAAAAATGATAAATTGTTACACATTCTTCCTCAAAAGATACACACTAACACAAGATCTCGAAAAAATTTAGACCTCTACCTAAGGATCTACCTCAAGAAATTAGAACTATGCAAAAGAACTTGTTAAAACACAAATATCGACACACTCACCAGATAGAAAAAATGAAGGTGGTAAATTATTATAGTTTAGCTAATCAAATGAAGGAGGTTCGAAATATGATTCCATATGTGCTTCGAATAGGTAGTGTTCCGTTTGATGTTTCCACCACGAATTCTGAACAACAATCTGAATTTGAAGATAAATAGAAAACGAAGGCTTCTGTCACGGCGGACTACCCATATTTATGCAGGAACAACTCGAGCAATAATGCAACGTTAAAATCGATTGTTCGATAATGGCAGATGTCCAATATTCAATCAGATCAAATTTATTCATATCGATAATTGCTATTAATCAATTATTACAGGTTTTTAGAGGTTTATTTTATCTTCGTTTACAACATTATGGAAAGTGAATAAACAATTTAGTAATTTGTAATTAGAACCTTATCCCTTCCTTACTAAGGTAGACATGCTAACATTTGCAACATTGAAAAAAATCCCTCCACTTGATAGTAACATTTCAAAATCTTCTTTCGGTTATCTGTGTGGGTGATGAACAAGTAACAAACTTTAAAAAGTTAAATCTCAAAAATGTGTTAACCTCTTCACTTACCCCTAACTAAATCAAAAGATCAAACGACTTACAATGGATTTTTCTAGTTAGGACGATATGATAAAATAAAATACTGAATAAATAGTACACCTAATAAGGAAAACTATATATGGAAACTAAATAAGTGATTGAGTTTCAGAAATAGTTATATAGGGTGTCTCAACCTCTTGGGGCAGAATTGCATATATTCTAGTCGACACCATACTGAACATTTTGATATCAGGAACCTATGGTCGAAAACGTATAGTTCATGTTTTATTTCAAAACGTATATTTCAAAGCCAGGAATCAAATGCTCGGAGATTCATAGTTCCTGTGAGCTGCTTTCATTTTCTTGAAACACGAGTTCATGACAACGATGAAGGCGCTATCTAGCTAGCCTGATCAGTTGTCACGATGACATTTATTTGTTTACAGTTCATGTCTGACTACGTTTTCGGCAATAGGTTCCTTATAAGGTACACCGGGGTAAGTGTAAATTTGGGGTAAGTGTAACCCACAGAGATTTGAGCAAGAAACATTGCCTATAACAGCGCCATCTGTCGTTAGTAGCAATACAGTGCTTGCATTTGTGATGCCGGTTTTAATTTGACGTGCTTTGAAAAAGAGGTGTCTGGTGTGAAGAGCTGTTGCGATTTTGTGCTACTATTTGGTAAGTACTCATCATAGGCTGTTTTTCGTTATGTGATACCATGAATTTTGATGAAATGTGATGCCGTTTGTTTACAATGTTGTGGGTTACATTTGCCCCTCGGAAAAACACGTGTTGGACAAGTGTAACCCGTCAGGTAAAATAAGCGTTTACACTTTCCCCTTCTTTTTCTCGCTCATTCTGTTGACTTATTTTTGAATTCTTGTTGCAGAATATGGTTCGATATTACATTCGAAGAAGGCTCTGCCTTCTTATATAAAAGAATATCTGAAGGAGGCGGTACGAGCTGTAAAAGCTGGCAATCTAACCCTATATAAAATCGCAAACATTTATAAAATACCCAAACCTACTCTATTCACCCATGTGTCGGATAAAAAGGTGTGAAACGTCAGACAGGGGAAGAGTACGGGTTCTACCCCATGATTTGAAAGAGCGAATTGCAAACTACATAAAACTGCTCGAGCAATGGGGCTTTGCACTATCGAAATCAGAAGTTTTGAACTTGACCGGACGTTATGTGACTGATAATAAAATAGTGACTTCTTTCAAACATGGTATTCCTGACCATGACTACTTCGTGCTATTTAAGTTAAAAGAAACCACAGCCTGTTGAAGTCGCTAGGAAAATTGCATGGAACCATTCATCATCCATCATTACTTCGATATACTCAAGAACACGTTCAAAATATTTCATTATCTGAAATATACAACATTGACAAAACTAGTTTTTGCCTGGATCCGTCCTGGATTAAAGTTGTTGGAGAGAAAGGAAAAGCAGCGCACAGAACAACAAGTTGACCTGGAAGGGAAAATATCACATTACTCCTACGGGGAAACGCTGTCGGTGAAAAACTCCGCCACTAGTGGTATTCAAGGGCAAGAACATTTGGGACTCTTGGATTTCAAGTGAGGAGTTCTCTGGTATGACCTACTCCGCTCCGAAAAATGGCTAGATGGATGCGGAGACTTTCCAAAACTATTTTGAGCATAACTTTTTGCAGAACATTGACTTGGAGAGACCCGTAATATTGATTTACGATGGCCACACTTCCCACATCAGTATTTCTTTGATCAGAAAAGGCCATTGGACAATAATGTGGTTATTGTGAAACTTCCATCACATTCCAGCCACTTGCTCCAGCCAATGGATTTATGCCTTTTCAAGTCTTTTAAAATGGCATGGGATGCAGGGGTCGTTGAGTGGCAAAGACAAAATTATGGTACCAAGTCGTCAAATACTGAATTTTGTACCATAATCTTCAGAATTTGGATTCAAGCAAATCCTGCTCGCATGATCAAAGGATTCGAAAAAATTTGACCCAGAATCATACAGCAAGTGGTGTGAGTGCCAGAATAATAATTCGCAGCAAAATGTAAAACAAACAGATATTCAGGTTACAGCGCCACCTACATCAACTTCAACTCCATCCAATTCAACACCAATGCCAAGTACTCCATCCACTGTAACAACCACTTTTCACGCACCTATACAGATATCTACTGTTGCTGAACAGTTATCTTCATCACAAGATTCACCGTTAAATAAACTCAAAAGTTTTGAGTCCATTCTTTTACAGCAGATTAAGCAAACACCAGGAAGGAAAAGAGTGTGTACTGGGGCCAAGTCATTACATCTCGAGAAGCTATTGCTAAACTAAAGGAGAAGTCGGTATCCAAACTCTCTAAGAAACATAGAAAAATTAAGAATCGAAAACCAATTGATGAAATCGACGAGACACATGATGATACTGAGGAGGAGTTGGTACTAGATGATACCGATGATGACCTCTATTTAGAAGATAAAATCTTGGATGACAGAGAAGAAAAAGACTTCGTGGAATCCTTGGAAAAAAATTGGCCTCTTATTAGATGCCATGCTTAGATGAAATTCGCTAGAAGAGTCAGATCTACATCACATTTCTATTGGCCGAACGTACCGGATGTTTTAATAACCACAGCAGACGAAATTCACAAGTATTTGCCATGATAAGAGACACCATTTTTATTTTGACGTAGAATTTGATAGAAATGTCAATTAATTTAAATATTTGTAATAAAAATTCTAACGTATTGTTGTTTGCTGCTTTTTTTTACACTTACCTGAATGAAGTTTATGTGCGGTTAAGGCAGTCTACTAGTCATCAGATTTACACTTACGCCAAGTGACAAGAGAAGTGGAGGTTTTCAGATTTCAACAGAAAAAGCTAACCATCTTGTGATTTCATTTTCCAGTCAGTATATGAGAACATATTTGGTAATGCACGGTTAATATTTCATAGAACTTGAAAAATGATAATCCGAGTTACAACGCTAAACAGTAAAAGTATGGGATTTATGGGTCACACTTGCCCCGGTGTACCTTATCAAAATGTTCAGTTTGGTGTCAAGTATCATATATCGAATTTTAATCCAAATGTTGGATTTGTTATCAAATGAAAAAGTGGTGTAACAGTCTTTGTTTTGCTTCTTTAATGAAATTGTAGATTTATTATCTGACGTTGGAAAGTAGTTGGGAGACACCTAAACTTGTGCAACATTGATAAAAACGTCAATCGCGCGTTTGGAGCAATCAAATTACACTTGTGCGTTAACGCACTGCCAAGGTACTTATAAAATTTGGAATCAAAATTTTTGTATTTGTAGAGTAATAACGAAAAACTGAGTACCACAGGGGGCAAAAGTCCTTAACCTGTAACGCCACCGCAGTTATTGTTGAAAGAAATGTGGTTTTGGATGGCTCCTGTCGTAACCACAATAGCTAACGTTTCGTCTCCTTCATCAGGAAAATCTTAATATCTCAGAAACAAATTTTTTTTTAGTGTGCAAAAAAATCGATGTTTATGTGGTATAAAAAAGGTGTACTTTCACTAAGTTTTATACAAATTACATTTTTTTTGTCAGAGAAAAATTCAAAACCAAAGAAAACGGTTTCGCGATTTTCACCTTGAACTTGAGGTTATGTTAAAAAATGTTCTGTACAGAAGTTGTTCATTTTTTATTATCGACAACTATTCTGTAGAACATTTTAGGCTAGAGAGTCATTTTCTGCGTGAAAATTGCAAAAGTACATTTTCACCCTAAAGAAACCCACCCCATTTCCATAGTTCAACTCATTTTTTGTTACGTTTATATTTTACGTATTAGTTACACCTCAAACTAAACTTTTTACCGGTCGCAGCCTGTTAAAACTTTTTTGGATTTTTGCCCCTTTTTCGTAATTGCACTGGACTATGGTGATTTTGCGTATTTTTATAGATTATCTTCATTTTATTACGTAAATGATCACAAAAAAGCAAATCCTACTTGTCAATTTCAAAAAATCCTTTATGTTGGAAGGATATCGCGGGCCACCAACATAGACAATTATTCGATACCAAAGCAGGAAATAAATAGTCCAAACTGATTATTGTGAATTACTGCTTCTGTTTTTTAGCAAAATAGTATAAAATTAAAAGTAATTTTTTCTTCCCCTGTATCGGTTTCTTTCAATTTTTGTTATAAAAATTTTAAGAGTCGCGTCACACTTTCTATACGTTTTCATCGTAATGATGTGGAGTTCGCTTGTTTAAAATTAGATTGATCCTATGCACAACACAAACTCGACGCATGCGTTTATTTTGTTCTAACAAAATTCCAGCACCAAATAATAATATATTTTATTAAATGGTAAAATAGAAACAAAGTTATGTGATACTATTGATTGTAAATGGGTTATGAATTTTATTTAATAATCCCGGAAGGAGAAGTTGGTGTGAACAGTTCATTAAACCGTTCTCGGATAGTATACAATTTTTTTAATTGATTTTATTATCGGTTTTATTTAAAAAATTATGATTTAGTTTGTATAGCTCAATGCCTTTACTGATTGTTTTCAGCAACAAATTGTACCACAATTTATTTTAATTGACAAGAATTTGTTTTTCCTAATTACTTCTTTCATTTATCTGTAGTAGCTGCTGTAAAGCTTGTGCTTTGTACGATGCTCTACGAAGTTGCAATTTTACTGCACTTATGTGTTTTCAATTTCTGTCTACCACTAATTAGTGTAGATATTTGCTTTATAAATAATCAAAAACGTGAACCAAGTAGTGCATGTACGAAGTTGTATGATTTGATGTAGGATATTTTTGCGTGTAAACGACTTTTGGGTTTAATAAAGTTGTAATCAAACTGAAATTAGTACTTTTGAAGAGTTCACACGCAGCTGGCTAAATCAATTAATTGTATTACCGCGTCTTAACTCGAAAAGTATTTTATTTATTTGTAGCAAAAAAGCAGGCTACTTTCAAATTCCTTTAGATAAAGAATTTCGTCTCAAAACGAACGCCTTTTTGGTCTATCTATCTATGCAATAGTGCCTAATCAATGGTTACAATGTTGGGTCCCAAACTTATGTTTTGTTTACCTTGACGATATAATCATTTCTACCCCTACCTTCGAAAAACATTTCGAAATTCTAGAAAGGAGTTTTTCTTCGTCTTAAGAAAGCTAATCTGACCGTAAATTCTGATAAATGTCATTTTCTTGGTTTTGTTGTTGATAAAGATGGTCTTCGTACAAATCCTAATAAAATTGAATCTATCTTGGACTCTTCAATTCCTAAAAAATATGTAACGGTTGTAATTCACAAATAAATAAAACAAATAGAAAATGACAGCTCTAGCGATACAACCTAGAAACACAAAACAAACAATACTATTTGGCTCGAAATAGCGGACTAAATTTATGGAAGATCCCGTATTTGTAAGAGTTAACACAGCAGTGTCCGGCTTAGTGGGTGAGTTGGGGAGGTCCTTGAGAAAGCTGAAAGAAATAAACTGCTGCGTAACAAGGCGCCACCTGCTGGGTAATAGAGAGAAATAAAACCGACCAACAGGAATTCAATAGGTTTTACTTAAGGTCTACTACGCTAAAACAAACACAAATCAGAGAGACAAATAGATATGTAAATATAGCAAATACAACTTAAAATACTAGGAGAATCTGTGAAAAGTAAGAGATTCTGTCGCATGAAACTTACGGGCGTTAACAACAACAAATTAATTAGAGTTCGCAATCAAATATGTCTAAATTCAGTTAAGCTTTTGTTTGTTAAACCCCAAATTAAAGCGTACTAATTGGTGATTAAGGAAACTCGACGTACACACGCCACCTACACACGGTGACTTAAAAACTAGAATAAATTCGGACTAGTACGGTAAGTAGCTCCCGCCAACCCAAAAGGCCTTTTGTTTTAGCTTCACCCACTTTATCTCAAGCGCCTCAGCTCTGATGGAGCTAGTGAAAACAAAACCGATCGTCGGTAGATGGAGTCCACCCCAAATAAAAATTTGCTTATACGCTAGGGATTTCAAGCCGTTTAATGTCACATGTACACTCATGAAATTTAAAACTTGGACACCACAATTTCTGTAAACAAAAGTTTGCACATTGTGAAGCGAGCTTAAGGGTATCATTTACAATTCTAACAGTAGGTAGTCTCAGCAGGGGTTATCTTATAGAAGGACTGTAGAATGAATCATTACACTAAGCACGTTTTTAGAAAATAGGTAATATACGTTGCTTACTTAATTTTTTTTCTTTAAAGAATATATTTGAAGGTATCGCTAATTAACACGTTCGCAACGATACGGGGCATATATATCCCGTATTGGATTCTCCTCAGGTACCGACATGAAAAATAGAAGTGTGACGTAAATTACGAACGCGATAACTTTTAGTTTTTATTATATTTTTAAAACTTTTACATTATTATGTTAATGGGTTTCTCTATTAGTTTAAATTTAAAACGGTACGGGACGTATGTGTCCCGTATCGTACTCAGTAAATTTTCTCCTGTACGGGTCACAAATTCTTATTTCGACTTGCAAATGTATACTTCGCTATTTCATTTTTTAAAACGTGAATCAGTTGAATTCTTATCGAACTTGTGTATACATCGCTAATTATGAGTTCTCGTACGAAAAATATCCTTAATTTGGCGTTAAGTGTGCAACAAAGTTCTAGTTCGGAAGATATTAGTGAGGATTATGATGATTCGATCGCCGATCGTGATTATGCTATCAATTCATCTGAGGATTATTATTCTGAATCTGAAAATGAAACAAATTCAGAAACTACAGAAAATGTGACAGAGAGATGTTAGGGGAACATCCTCATATTACAAATATAATTGAAAACAACGAAGCACCTCAAACTACTGATGATTGGATAGAAAATATAACACAACAGGAAGTGTTCCAAGAATCTTGTTTTGAAGACAAATTTCTTTTCCCCAAACTTAAAACATCCTATAGAATTTTTCCAACTTTTTGTAACGGATGACCTAATTGAAATGATGGTTCTAGAAACGAACAAATACGCAAATCAATTGAAAAATAACAACCCAGGAACTTTAAAAAATGGCAAGAAGTAACAGTGGAGGACTTAAAAAATATTTTCCCATTACAATAGCCATGGGGATTGTCAATGAGCCAAGAATAAACCTGTATTGGTCAAAAGATAATTTATTCCATAATGAATTTATATCTAAACTTATGTCTCGAGATAGATTCTTAATAATTTTGAAGTGTTGGCATTTTAATGACAACGAACATGATACAGGAGAAGACCAACTGTATAAAATACGACCAATTTTAACAGAATTAGTTGGCGCTTTTCAGAAATTCGTAATACCTGGCAGAATTATGGTAATCGATGAGTCCATGATACATTGGAGAGGTCGTCTAGCTTTTAGACAATACATTCACAATAAGCGACACAAATATGGTGTTAAAATTTACAAACTGTGTTGTGTTTCGGGTTATATATTGAATTTTAAAATTTATACAGGAAAAGGTGATGATACTGGTGGTACGGGTCATGCAAAAGCCGTGATTAATTTTTAATGAACCCATATTATAACTGTGGAAGACTTTTGATTTGTGATAATTTTATACAACAGTTAATGTAGGTAACAGTTTACTATCAAAAAAAACATATGTTTGCGGTACTTACTTAATACGAAGGCGTTGCTACCCAAAAAACTTAAAGATATCAAATTAAAAAGGGTGAAGTATGTGGTATGCAAAAGGTAATGTGAAAATTATAAAGTGGATGGACAAGAGACTTGTATCTATGTTAACTACTGTACCAAATCATACAGCTAGCCTAACTGAAAAAACTGACAAGAGGGGTAAAGTCGTTAGAAAGCCACAATGTATTTTTGACTACAACAGTGCTAAAAAAGGTGTTGACTTTAGGTAAGTGGTATCACATTCAATATTTTACTGTTACAAAAACGTGTTATTCTAGTGACCAAATGACCTCATACCAAAGTCCATTAAGAAAGAGTGAAATGGTACAGAAAAGTCGCTACAGAAATGATTTTTGGTTCCGCTTTAAGTAATGCATGGCTTTTATACAATAAAACATTTAAAGAACAACAAATGTCGATTTTAAATTTTAAAATAAGCATATGCAAAGCTTTTGGTTTGGTAGACCAAGAAAATCCAAGACCACGTACTCCAAAACGGATACATACCTTAGGGAAGCAGGACCAGATAACAGAAAAAGAAAGAAATGTAGAGGCTGCTATGAAACACTTCGAAAAACTATGACTAGTCGTCAAGCTGACAACAAAGTAAAAAAGTGTACACGTTTTGCGCAGAATGTGATGGATGTCCTGGTTTTGTCTTACTTGTTTTAATAAAGCTCATCCAAATTAATACGAACCTAATATTATTATTAAAACCAACAATTTAAATTTTATTTTGATTACTTTATACGTTATTTTAAGTAGGTACTACAGAATAAAAATTTTTGTGTAACCAAAATATGTGCTTTTATTTCACTTTTGCAAATAGTATCTGAATCCTGTTCAAACTGGGTTTAAATTAATTGTATTTGAATGTGTAGGTAGCATTTAATTTATTTTTAAATGAATTTTGAATTCTTTTAAACGTTTGAAAATTTCTTCTGTACGGGGTGTATATGTCCCGTACCGATCCATGGTCAGTTTACTACGGGACACATATACCCCGTACCGTAACTTTGGATAGGTCTGCCATTTCGAGAATATATTGCGAACGTAATTAAACACCATAGCTCGATTAATTATCGAATCAAAATTTTGTTTAGGAAATGTTTACAAAATAAAATTAGAAATAATTTTGATTTAAAAACGTCTACAAGCAATAACTTTTAAATTAAATCAAAAACTAAACATGGTTATTTGGGTTGACTGATTATTACTTATTTTTAAATAAATCTAACCTACTAATTATTGTAAGTTATTAAAAAATCATTAAACTCTCTATTCATAATATTTAGTCCTTACAAAATGTATATTTTATGACGTTTCATTTTTTCTGTAGTTAATATAAAAAGTGAAAATAAAAACTAAGGCAATTCTTATTGTCAACGTATATATTTAGTTTTTGACAAGAATTTATTACATAATTATAATTAAGATACCAAGTTATAGTTTAAAATTAAATGAAAACTTTTTTTTAAATAAAGGTATTACTATATAAATAAATATAAGAAATCAATAATGGGTGTGACCTCCATTATTATTGATACATTCTTGGAGGCGTCTGCTCATTGACGCTATCAAGGTATCAATATAATTAATATTAATCGTTTCCCATGCGGTATCAATGGCTGCAATTAGTGCATTACGGTTTACTGGTATAAAATTTGGCCCTTGTTGTTATTGCTTGTATCCAGTTGCGCACAACCTGCGAAGTATAGGGTCATCATATCCCGATAGTTAATTATCGAATGTTCCAAGAAAATATGTGTAAATAGTAAATGGAATCTACTAACGTAACGTTAAGTCGTTAATTATAGTTACATAACTCTCCTTTCATAAGATATAGTTCATATTAATATGCTTATTGTAAAGCTTCGTACACACCTGAACAACAAACCGAGGAACAAACAGAACAACGAACCGAACGGCAATCGGAACATTAATTTGGACGGTGCTACGTACGAATTTTAGAACAGATTCGCAAGTCCTGATTGTTCCACGAACGGTTTGCGGCGTTCCCGCAACTTGTCGGTTTTTCTCCGACATCAAAGAAAATGCGCGCGAATGCGTTTGCAGGTTTGGACGAATCTAAACAAAACGGCGAACAAACTTATGCGGGAGAATTAAATTATTTATTTTTGTCCTCCCTTTTGTGGGTTTGTTGTGTTTTAGGTAATATTATGGAGTTGACAGAAGAAAAATGTTTTAAATTAATCAGTGTTTAAGAATGCAAGAAAAAATGATGTCCCTATTAGCATCATTTGGGCGGGAAATTTCAAAATAAAAAAAAAAAGAAGTAAATTATAATTTTTACTCTTCTTTGTGCGTAAAAATTTGGTTGGCACTATCTTCTTGTTTTCCGCAATTTTCTCTTCTCAATAATAAATATATATGAACTGAAAACTACTGAAAATAATTATGGGAACAGCACAAACGTTCCGTTTGTTGTTCGGATTGTGGAAATCATAAAAGATCGTTTGTCGTTCTGTTTGACTTTCGGTTCGTTGTTATGTTTGTTGCTCGGTTTGTTGTTCAGGTGTGTACGAAGCTTTACAACTTAAGCAACAATTTTTGGCGAATAAAGATTAGTTTGTGATGTAATATTAGAAACACAAATTTATATCATATCAAATTTATGACAACTTAAAACCAAGAACGTGTATGTTATTGCTAAGAAATTATTAAGGAAAAGCGCAATTGCAGTGTAAATATTTATAATTAGATATTTTCGAAAGTTTATAAGTCCTCTATTGTAATCTTAATACTTAAAGAAAATCCTGTCCATTAGCATTATAAGGAAATGGCTTTTACTTTATGAATAAGTTTCAATAACAATAGAATATCCTTGCTTGTTTAATTTACTTCCTTTGAGTCATATTGCTCTAAGGGTTGTTACATTGGTCATTAGAAGTATGTAATAAATAAACAATTACCTACTGTTTGAGAAGGGGTAGTGTGAACCAATAAATAAAGTAAGAAATGTAAATTCCATTTTAGTTTAAAATTTCAAGTGTTGTGAAAATGCCACCTCATCTCGGTGCTGATTTGAAAGCGCGGATTGTTTCGGAATTAGCGGCGGGCCGTAGCGTGCGTGAAATTTCACGTATGTTAGATATACCAAAAAGCACCGTAGGGCATTACCGAGTAAAATGGAATCTTGAACACACTTTGGAAAGAGCCATCGGAAGTGGTAGACCTAAAGTATCTACACGTGCTCAAGATCTCGAGTTGTTTCATTACGTAACAGAACAACCATTTGCTACATACTCAGGGCTATAGCAGATACACATTTTCCCGGATGCCGTATAACTGCACAAAAGATTAAAGGAGATGGGAATAAAGAAGTATAATGCTGCTGCGAAAGAAGTTCTCAGTGACGAAAATATGAGACGTCGTCTGGAATTTGCAAGGCGATATGTGAACGAACCTTTGGAATTTTGGAATCGAGTGATTTTTAGCGACGAAAAACGTTCAATAGCCGCAACGATGGACCACTAAAAGTTTTTAGAATGGAAGGAACTCGTTACGAAAATAATCACATATGTCCTAAAAACGAAGTGGTTATTTTTCTGTGAATGTGTGGGGTTGGGTTAGCGCGGGGTCCAGGAGTTTGTTGGGCTATCGATGGACGTCTTGATTCTGCTGCGTATTTAGATATTTTGGAAACTATTATGAAACCTTCAGTCGAAGTGTTTTATCCAGACGAAGATTATATTTTCCAACAAGTAAGTATTCTTATTTCACTATACTTTCTCCAAAAATAGTTCGGGATCTGTTGAATTAACATTTTCATAATGTATTTTTGTTGTTAAAGGACAACGCCCCTATTCATACTTCGCGGGTTGTGCGCAATTGGATACGAGAAAATAACTTGGAGCTGTTACCCTGGCCAGCAAAAGCCCAGATTTTAACATTATCGAAAATGTTTGGGCTCGAATACTTGCTGTTATCCGAAGACAACAAGGGCCAAATTTTATACCAGTAAACCGTAATGCACTAATTGCAGCCATTGATACCGCATGGGAAACGATTAATATTAATTATATTGATACCTTGATAGCGTCAATGAGCAGACGCCTCCAAGAATGTATCAATAATAATGGAGGTCACACCCATTATTGATTTCTTATATTTATTTATATAGTAATACCTTTATTTAAAAAAAAGTTTTCATTTAATTTTAAACTATAACTTGGTATCTTAATTATAATTATGTAATAAATTCTTGTCAAAAACTAAATATATACGTTGACAATAAGAATTGCCTTAGTTTTTATTTTCACTTTTATATTAACTACAGAAAAAATGAAACGTCATAAAATATACATTTTGTAAGGACTAAATATTATGAATAGAGAGTTTAATGATTTTTTAATAACTTACAATAATTAGTAGGTTAGATTTATTTAAAAATAAGTAATAATCAGTCAACCCAAATAACCATGTTTAGTTTTTGATTTAATTTAAAAGTTATTGCTTGTAGACGTTTTTAAATCAAAATTATTTCTAATTTTATTTTGTAAACATTTCCTAAACAAAATTTTGATTCGATAATTAATCGAGCTATGGTGTTTAATTAGCGATACCTTCAAATATATTCTTTAAAGAAAAAATTAAGTAAGCAACGTAAATTACCTATTTTCTAAAACGTGCTTAGTGTAATGATTCATTCTACAGTCCTTCTATAAGATAACCCCTGCTGAGACTACCTGCTGTTAGAATTGTAAATGATACCCTTAAGCCCTTCACAATGTGCAAACTTTTGTTTACAGAAATTGTGGTGTCCAAGTTTTAAATTTCATGAGTGTA
>JALBCR010001615.1:110000-153612 GCA_030710515.1 Abscondita cerata | reverse complement strand
CCACACATTTGAATGAGCAGATCTGTGCCTGATTTATGTCAATAATTAAAAACACAAAACATGTATTATTAATAATTTATTGCAATTTGTGTTACTTCATGTACATTGTCCACGATTCGGCGCAATAAAACAGATTTTCTCCAAAGTGTGAATGCATTTAGATACCGACATAAATCAGGCACGGCCTGCTCATTAAAATGTTTGATATTCCTATGTTCTATTTTAAAAGGTCTACGTCAATCAATGGCAAAATAATTATATTATTCATTTCCTGAGCATGAGCTCATAATAAGAGCGAAATGCGCATCAGGTGTTCTTTAGTGCGTGTATGCTACTGTACAGATATACTTGGCTTTATCATCGGCAAAAAAGTGTGTTACGCATTCTAAGTTATCAAGCTTCAGATAACGATTTGCATTTTAAACATTCAATCGTCGTTACAGTTATATGTTGGCATTTCAAAGTTTGAACTATTTATACGTGTCCCTATTACACGAGATGTCGTAAGACATGCATTTCACTTACATTTCTATGTTTAGTTGTAAAAACTATCTGTATAATATATACTACCAGGTGGGCCAGCCATACACAGAATCTATGGCATCCAGTTGCCAATGATTTATTATATAAGAAACTGAACAAACACCACAAGCAGGCACGCAGTTAGGTCTGTGAAGTTGGCACCTCCACGTGTGTTTTTTTAAATACGGCATTCTTTTGCTCATGTTTACCTAAGAACGTTTTTTGATGAAAAAATTAAAAATCAAGAAATCAATATTTCACGCTATATCTTTTCCCCACCGTTTGCCCGTGTTTGCCCACAAAATATTTTGGTTTACCCACTCTACAAAAATTTTTTATGTGAAATAATTTTTTAGCTAACCAGTACTTGTCGAAAATAATGTCTTTTCTTAGACAAATTGCTTTTTTATTTATAGATATATCAACTTGACTTTTCTTATAAGGAATATGTATACTGTAGAGCAGTACAGCTTCTTTTGCGTTTTTGCGTTTAGAGAAGTTTCATTTAAAAAATCGCAAACTACATTAAATTAGGCAATTTTGACATGCTCTAATTCAAGTGATGATAAGAAATCAAAAATTTTATTGCTGTAGAGCTTTAGAGGTAACCATTGGAAATGAAAAAAAAATTGTTTATTATTCTGAAAAATTCCGCAACTGAGTAATCTTTCTAAGAAAATGCGCCTGTACTACCCTCAACTCGTTGCGAATCTAAACATGCGGTTTGCTAAAACCTCACCTTAAGAAAAGTCCACAAGAAAAACGAGCAATTTAATATTAATTAATAATTATTGTTTATTAAAATGTAATTATTTTAATTATAAAGAAGTTATAAATTGAATTATGTATTATTAAAAGGTTTTAATGAGTTAATAATAAATTCAATAAAAGTAACATATTAATTTAAATTTTCTAATACAGATGAAATTTTTTTTTTGAAATTAATATTATACTTTAAAAGGAATTTATTTATTTATTCGTATGGTACATTTTAATATTGTATTGTGATGTAAGTGTTATGTATGGTGCCCCAGAAGATCAGTATAAACCTGTATAGCATGTGGTGACAGAAACCGTGTGCAATTGTGGATTGGTTCGTCTTGGCAAATCATTTGCTTCAAGGTTTAGGAAAACCACTAAAACCTAAACATGCCAACCCTTACCCACCTTAGTATTCATATGTAATAAAGTTGATTAAGTGTGTAAACATTATAGAAGGTAAATAAGAACATAAAATATAACAGCACAGCCATTGCATGACGAGATATAATGGACCGGTCCAAGCGCCAGTCACGACAATGACGAAAAAAATAATAATAAGATAATTACGATTTATTAAAAATTTTGAACATTCGAAAAGTAAATGAAAAATATTTTGAATAGAAAAATTATTACAAGGACATAAATAATTATCAATAATTTTAAATAAAAAGAATGAACAGTAAAAATTTGAGTTATTTCAAAAGAAGGATCAAATTTTTTTTTAAATGAGTATACTGTAGAAAAAAATGTCTTAGTAATGGACCCTTATATACAATTTCGTTAACGTAGATTCCTCGCACATGCTTTTCTTCTAACAAAGGTAACATTAAATAAATTAAATGATGTCTTTGATTTAGAATTGGCTCCATGTTTAGTTAAAATACTACTTCTTTATTGCCAGGTATACCAGTGTGAGATTTTAAATTAAGAAATTAGGTACATTATTGTTAGATAAAGCATTCAAGGATGAAAGTGAATCAGTAAATAAAACAAAATATACATAATTTTGATGAGAAATGAAAGATAGGGTTTCATTAACTGCAAAAAGTTTAGCTTGAAAAATAGAACAATAATTTACGAGTTTAAATTTTTTTGTATGAAAGGTTAGAGAATTTTTAACGATGAATGCTGAACCAACAGAATTATTTAATTTACTACCATCAGTATACCGGGTGGTCCAGGTTATAGTAGCAATAATTCACCATTCGATAGTCCATCGAAAATAAGTCCATATACATATTTTTGATTTTTTTCAAAAACGCTCCAAGAAAGATACAACCCTTCAAAGTTTAGTTTAGAAAATCGTTTTTTTGTCTTTCTCAGGTCATTGAAGCGATTTTGACAAAATTTGGTAGAAGTACTTATGTAATAGATACTCATTACTTGACAAAAGTAACTTTTGACAAAACTGTCCAGTGGCGTAGATACAGGCGGGGGTCACTTTTCCTTCCACCATTTTCTACGCCACTATCTATTTTTTTAAATGATTATTTAGTTGGATTTCTAGACCAATTTAGAAAAGAAAGTCACTCTTGTAAAATTTTGATTGGAGGTTCGGTTTACGAGATAAATGAATTTAAAGATTTAAAACAATTTTCAAATAGTACCTATGGAAGTAACCATTATGAAGTAGGCGATAATTATGATTCACCAATCAAGAATTCACCGATATGCATTTTGTTTATGGATTTTGTGATTTTCAAAACTAAACTTTGAAGGGTTGTATCGTTCTTGGGAAGCGTTTTTGAAATAAATCAAAGTATGTATATCGACTTATTTTTCGATGGACTATCGAATGGTGAATTATTGCTACTATAACCTGGACCACCCTGTACATGGAAATATTAAATTTTGATTCAATATCTAAAACGTTATTTAAAGAAGTAATTTTATTCTAATTTAATTTAAAATTTAAAGCTGGATGTATAAATTCAGAAACTGGGATTTTATTATCAAATAGTCTAAAGGCAAAAATTTTATGTTTTGAATTTTAATAAGTAATAAAGCCAAAACAGTAGAAATTGTATGAAATCCGCGACAAACTTTGATACAAAAAAGTCTTTGAAAAGATAAAAGTATTTTTTACAAATATAACATCCATAAGAAATAATTGGTTCCACAATAGATAAATAAATTATTTTAATTATATTAGAATTTAATCCCCATGTTGGTCTAGATAATGAAATAAAAGATTTATAAACATTTAATGCTTTTCAATAAAATTGAACATGTCAAATTGATTTTTAGTTCAATTTCAAATTTATCCCAATTTGCTTTTGAACTATTATATAATTTAGTAGTTTTAATAATACCCCCATTACAATTATGATCCCGCGAATATCCACCAATACCAATATTAAAGAGGATACAAAGATGATCATTATTTGGCAATATAGAATCACCTAATTTCCACATAATAATTTTGTTTGATAAATTTTCAGATACAAAAGTTATACAGGGTGGCCCATTAGTGCGAAGAAGATGGATATCTCGGAAAATATTATGGTTAGAAAAAACTTTTGCAATAAAAGTTGTGCAAATCAATGAGCTGCACATTTTAAAATTATTTTGTTTATACAGAGTGTTCCATAAAAGTGCGACATACCAAAGTTATGTTTTTAAATGGAACTACCCATTTTTATTATAAATTTAGATTCCTTGGGAAATTCTAATGTGACTTTATGCATTATACATAGTGTCTAAAATGGAGGGTTTTCGCATTATTTCACTTTTTCCGTAAAAATTGACTTTTCGAAAAAATTAAATAACTCAGTTATCCTGGAATTTATCCAACTACAATTTCGCAGCTTTAATATGCATTACATGTGCTAACTACAGCTGGTTGTTCACCTTTCCAACCTCGCTTGGTTTTGAGGAATCAGTTATTTAAATTGAACTTCTAATTTCATGGATAACTTGATTTTTTCAAATGGCACCACCTAATTTTTATGTGCCGTTGAACGTAGAATCTCATAAGCTTTCTAATGATAAAATTGTAGGTATCTAACTCTTACTCAAAAATCGTAAAAATTCGTAGAGTTGATACCTACAACCTTATCATTAGAATGCTATAAAATTTCACGTTCAAGGACACATAAAAATTAGGTATTGCCATTTGAAAAAATCAAGTTATCCATGAATTTAAGAAGTTCAATTTAAATAATTGATTACTCAAAACTTAGCAAGGTTAGAAAGGTGAACAACTAACTTTAGATTAGCACATGTGATGCATATTAAAGCTACAAAATTGCAGTTAGATAAATTTCAGGGTAACTGAGTTATTTAATTTTTTTGAAACGTCAATTTTTCCGGAAAAAGTGAAATAATGCAAAAACTCTCCATTTTAGACACTCTGTATAACGTATAAACTTACATTAGAATTTCCCAAGACATCCAAATTCGCAATAAAAAAATAGGTGGTTCCATTTAAAAAAACATAACTTTGGTATGTCGCACTTTTATGGAACACCCGGTATAAACGAAAATAATTTTAAAATGTGCAGCTTATTGATTTGCACAACTTTCAATGCAAAAGTTTTTTTCTAACTTTAATATTTTCCGAGATATCCTTCCTAGCTGATGGGCCACCCTGTATATTACAGATGAAAAAGATTTACCATTTCTTATAACTTGAAAAGTTGGAGCATCTTCGAAGTTCAATAAATCAAAACCATAAGTGCAAACAAAATCTGATAATTTACTACCATTTTTGTTATTTTTTTAGAAGAATTACCAATAAATAACTGGAATTGAAGACATTAAAAATTTTTGAGGGTGGGCAAAAGAACATTTTTCTTGGGAAAAATATTTAACGTGAAAATTCCACTCACATTTTCTCGACCAATCAGATTTATTAGTTTTGTCATAATGGACCAATCACGATTGATTTCATCGGAAATTTCCACTAAAAATTTCCAAAAGTACACTTTTTGATTATAATTGATTTTTAAACTTAGTTCGTGGAATTTTCATGCCGAAAACAACACGATGGTATAAAATTGCGGAAAATTTCATTGTAATACTTATGACAATTTAACTCATATACAGGGGTTTTCAAAAAAGTAGAGCACTAAAAATAATTTTGTATTCGTGAAAACAGAGGACATATTAAACACTTCCTTTAACTGATTTCAAATTTCATGTTTTGAATCCCATTTATTTTCATTTTCTGCTTGTGATTTTTAGTTAAATCATTCTCTTTAGCATTAGAATAGTGAATTATTTTTTCATCACGCTATATCTTGTATATGGATGCGGTTACAAATTTTGTACTAAGCAAACTTCACTTCTACCTACCATAACAACGGATCAGCCTTTTTGAAACACTCTGTATAAAAATCGCATATGCCACAGTGAAATTGTCAGTTTGACAGCGACGAAAGTTACCTGCACATTTTAAAGCGGCTAATATACTCATACAATATTAACCAATCAAATTGTTAATTTAAAAAAAATGGGCCAATGAGAATCTTGTATAGTGATAAAAATGGCTCTTGTTTAAGTTGCATAAAAATTGATAAAAATTACCTTGCTTATGTTTGAGTAACCCTTCTGTCAACCTAAAAATTAATGCCAAGTAACATTAAAATTTATCCCGCAAACTTTTTCCCAAAAAATTCACATGTGGAGGTGCCAACTTCACAGAACACACGTAGTTACGTAAAGACTACCTGTCCGAAAAAATGTAAACAGGCTTCCCAAATAGACTAATCGTTGCACATTTTAAAAATTTTTCATATATACAGAGTAATTTAGAAAAACGTTGTCAACCAAAGTTGATTTTTAAAAAAAACACCTTGTATATTTTTTCACCGTCCAATAACTCGTGAAATTTTGCGTACTTTCAAAATTATTGGCATTATTTCAAAATTTTAATAGATGTACGGTATCAAAGAAATTAGTGTACCGTGGAAGTTATTGTAGAAATAAAAATTATTTTTTGAGGTGTTAAAGTTTGAGTACGGCCCTAATAAGAACCTGAATGCCCAAAATATTGTACAGGGCGTCCGAAAAATTTGGTTGAAACTTTGGCATCACAAATACCTATACTCTCAATTTTTTCAAATAGAGACCACCATTTTGTATGTCACTAGTGATTTCTCCTTCAAAAATCAATGAGAAAGTAACTAACATGTCATGTACTTGAAGTAAACACTTTTGATTTATTCGATAAAATAACCAATTTTTGTAAAGTAGATAACGAGAATTGGAATCACAGGTTTCTTATGTCAATTTTTTCATTGACAACATTGCCTAAAATAGAGTTTTAGCTTTTAAAGAAGCCCCCATTTGTTAGGTGCAAAATGTCAGGCAAGTTTGCACTAAAAAGGCAAAGGGTTTTCTTTTTCAAATCTACCTTGAAAATCCTTAAAAGGAGTAATATTATAAACAAATTTAAGTTTTCCGTATTGCCCCCTGCCGAGTCCAAAATATAGAATAAAATTACAAGAAACTAAAATACTAAACCAGCGACACACGAGGTGCATGAAAAGGTCATTCATACATTCTCGATTACATAATAAACGTACCACATGCAAGTATTTTTTTATTCAGCGCCCAATAGCACCGATTAGAAGATCACAGAAGTAATTTAAACGTAAGAAACTTGTTATTCCAATCCTCGTAGTGAAAAATTGGATTTTATCGAATAAATCAAAAACTGCTTATATCAGGTATACTACATGTTAGCTACTTTCCCATTGATTTTCAAAGGAGAATTCATTAGTGACATAAAAATGGTAGGCTCCATTTGAAAAATTGAGTGTATCAGGTATTTGTAAGTAAAAGTTTGAACTAAATTTTTCGGACGTCCTGTGCAATATTTTCATACATCGAGAATGTTTCTTATTAGAGCCGTACTCAGACTTTGACACCTCAAAAAATAATTTTTATCTCTATAATAACTTCAACAATATACTAATTTCTTTGATGCCGTATATCTATTTAAAATTTTGATTTGATTTTGATGCGAATATTTTGAAAACCGCTGAAAACAGCAATATAAATCACAAGCTAAATGTACGCAAATTTTCACGAGTTATTCGACGGTGCAAAAATATACAAGGTGTTCCATTACAAAAATCAACTTTGGTTGACTACGTTCTTCTGAATCACCCTGTATATATGAAAATACTTTTAGTCTATTTGTGGGAAGCCTGCTCACACTTTTTCAAAAAAGTAGTCTGAAAACCCATAATCGAACAGTTACACACTAAATGGACACACTGTATATGGATCAGTGGATTATGAACTTAAACGGCGACTTTCTCAGGCATCCACAATCGTTTGATATTATTCAAATCATATGCAATCATCCTCAGTGCAATGCAATCAGATTGCAATATTTAAAAATCGAACAATGGTGTCGTAATCGCGGGATTGCAGCAATTATAGAAAAATCATGGAGGTTGTCGCAATACTGTCACGAATTTTAAGATGATGGTACCCCTCAGGTTCTACCCGTACCCTTTCCCGGGAGACAATTATAAATTGTTTTACAATTTTTTCTAATAATTAGTAACAACCAACATTGTGTTTCATTGTAAATACAGTCAAACGTCTTTATTTACGGTTCTGGGATTGGCAGTTTCACTATTCGCGACCACAGATAAAAATTTTTTTATTTGCGGCGGGATCCGCGGATCCAAAACTAACAATTCCTGCATATTGGGATTTTGCTAATAATATGTATTTATTTACAATGCGGCGGCAGCATGGAACCTTATAAAAAGAACCTAGTGTTGAAATAATTTAATAGTAGGTACCTAATAAAAAACTGAAAATAAATGTGCGTCATATACTCTTCAAAATATAAAATGAAATCCAGTACTGAATTAAAATTTAAGTTAACTTATTTTAATTTCAGAATACACTTTACGCCCCCCTTAGCACCAAAAGATTAGATTATACATAAGATTAGTTTTAAATAAAAAATATATTTTATTTAGGTAATAAAAACATCGCCAAATATCTACCTCATAAATAATTCATTAGGTTTTGACCCACAAACGTTCCTTCTATATTAATTACTGACGTAGTAAAAAGATTAGAAGAATAAATATTAGCATTTACTAAGGAATTGAGCAGAAGTGATAACATGAAACAACTTTCCAAGATTACTAAAACTAATAATTAGTTCCTATCTGTGACTTTGTTTAAAAGTTTTTAAAACACCATTATTTGCCGGATATTCCGGAATATTAATTTAAAGTTCACGTAATATATTATTTTCCGAACCTACATTGGTGATATTAACAAGTTTCAGTTCCAGTATTTTGCAGTTTATGTTTTAATCTAAATTGTTCAATAAGTTAAGTAGATGGTGTAGCACCCATAATGCTAAATTTATATGAAGTGGAAAATCTGAAACTTTTTTTGCGAGTTTCTCGAGGAGTTTCTACTACTTACAGTTGGAATAATTACAAGTACGAATATTTAACATTTCAAAGAATAGATTATTCAAGTTCAACTGGATTATGCTCTATCACATTACGCCCTGCAAACTAAGTAGTAGAAAGATAGACTCCACTATCACATAATAGAAGTTGCAATTTGAAGTTTTGGAGAACATATCCACGTTCTTCATGTGACACAATTTAGAAAACTACCACCTTTATCAAATTGCTTCCTATCCAGGCCAAACGGTTTTGTGTTTTCTAAGACAAAACCAATACTAAAAGTTATAGCCAATACGATGCTCTGAAAGTGACCCATTGTAACAAGCTATCATCGGTTAGTTGTTTTTGGTGTTGATTGGAGTGGAAGCTTGATAAGACTATTTGTGGTTTTCAACATTCGCTTCATTAACAAATCTATTACAATACAGAACAACATTCATAATACAACTTAGCTTTACTTATATATTAGTGACATGTTAATCATGTCATTCTTGTCGAAAGCCTTTTCGAAGGCTATAAAACAGAAGTGTTTTAGCTTTTCTACATTCAGTTTGTTGAAATCTTGTTTTAATTTATGTTTCCGATTCTATTGAGGGTTCACTACCGTTCCTCGTTTTTTCCTTCTTTGTTGTCAATTGACTTTGCTGTATTAAATATTCCCGTTCACATCAAAATCTTTTTTAGGTATGTTTTACCAATGTTGATGTGTTTCCTTTTTTGCTAATCTCTTCTTCAAGTATTCCAATTTACCTCCTTGTTTATTCTCCCTTTTTTTAAATATTTTAGTTATATTTTTAATGCTATCCATTTCCTTCTGAAAATTATCGACTTTGTTTTAAAGTATTCTGACCTTTTGTTAATCCCATTTAATTTAATTTGAACGTTTTTAGTACTCCAATATAATTGGGTCCTTATCACTGCACCAATAAAATTTTTCATTTCGATGTTTATTGATAATAAAATTAATTGTAGGAATTAATTAATAGCTTTCTATGTAATTATATTTTTCTATATTGCTTTTCAAAACATACCGCAACCTTAATCAAGATTATCCTCAAAGCTTCTTGCACCAATTATTATATGAAGCGGCAGTTACTACATTTGTCATGTATTATTTATAAACTGGGACAAGTTGTGTTAAAATGAATGATTTTATAGGCGTTATTAAATAAAAATAGATTTCTGGTAGTCTTATTCTTACCTTAAGTTTGAGCTCCTTTAACAGTATATACAGTAATATAATTAGAAATCTCAATTCAAATTGTTTTGAAACTAAGGAGGTAATGTTATTGTACTTGATTACAAATAAATGTCAATTTCTTTGGATATTTTATAATCATCCTATGAGAATACAGAAAAGCCATCCACGTTAAATCAGTTTTCACCATTGTTAGCAATAATTAAACCCGCAAGGTATTACATAAATAAAGGACCCTTATTTTCTAATACCAAAAGCATTTAGAGAGCGGTTAGTATGGAATGGAATAAACAGATACTTTCTACTGAAAATTCAATGGGATAACACCTCATTAATTAGTTACAGCTCCGAAAATAGAATCTTTGTTTGTTACCTTAATACTAATATAATTATCATCCCCAACCGGGATTATAGTTCGTTAGTGTACAAACACTTTATTGTGCTGTAAATGAAACTAATTACATTCGGCAAATTTTTATCGTCATAATCCATGTGGAAATTAAATGGAAATGTGTGACAGTATCAGTTGCTGTCACAATTAGAAAATACCAAAAGTAATTTCGGTAATTAATCACTTATATAAAATAATAGAAGAAATAAACACCGAAAACTATTAATGCGTCACGTCATAAGGTGTCTTTATCAAACACATCTGTTACTCATCTCACTCACTTCGCTCACTCGCCTTACAATTGGACTCGCCTAATCGAAGGTAACTTTTAACTGCAAAAACTTACTTGAAAAGAGATGTTTACGTATAAAAATAAGCAAAACATATTTATGTGATAGATTTATCAAAATTATTGTTATTAAAACAAATAAATTATTAAGCAAAATCTTTGGGCCAATGTTAAAGAATAGGAATACAAAATATTTAACTTGGACTCACTTTTATTCTATACCGTGGAGAAAGGTCCGTAAAGCTGCACCCCCATATCACTAACTAAAGAGCTAGCAATTGTATACTTTTTATGTGCTAATTTTGTACCAACTTTAAAATTTTATACTGCAAAATTAGGCATATTTTTTAAAGTTGAAATGTGGGGGTGTGGCTTGCGTAAAGCTACACCCTCCATACCAGAAATCATTGAAAGGGTGGTCCAATCGCAAAAAGAAAAGTACAGAAATTATGTACTTTTATGTGCTAGTAGATGAGACAAGTCTTGGTACAGTAAGGTCATTCACTACGAAGATATGGGGAACGAAAACTTTATCGATTGTAAGCGTCTAGTGATATACATCCGACTTGATGTAACGACATCAAGTGATGAATACATAGTGATGAGGAGAAATGTGGTGAGCAATAATGCTGAAAGTAGTACCAAAACAAAGCGTATCCATAGTAGGATATGATGACACCAAGAAATCAGGGGTACATAATTTTTACATCCTTTATTACCGACAAAAAAGTATAAAAATAGTGATTTTTCCTCTTTCAGAGCATATTACTGCAAGAGTTTTTGGGTACAAAATTCAGACATAGTGCCAAAAGATAGCTTATCGACAGTAGAATATGATGACATTTTGAAATCAGTGGTACATAATTTTTACATCCTCTATTATCGACAATGAAGTATAACAAATCGCGATTTTTCCTCTTTAGGAGCATGTTAACGCTAGAGTTTTTTTGGTACAAAATTCAGACATAGTGCCAAAAGATAGCTTATCGATAGTACAATATGATGACACCATGAAATCAGGGGTGCATAAATTTTACATCACTTATATCCGACAATCAAGTCTAACAAATCGCGATTTTTCCTCTTTCGGAGCATATTGCTGCAAGATTTTTTTGGGTACAAAATTCAAACATAGTGCCAAAACATAGCGTATCGATAGTAGAATATGATGACATTTTGAAATCAGAGGTACATAATTTTTACATCACTTATTACCGACAATCAAGTCTAACAAATCGCGATATTTCCTCTTTCGGAGCATATTGCTGCAAGATTTTTTTGGGTACAAAATTGAGACATAGTGCCAAAACATAGCGTATCGATAGTAGAATATGATGACATTTTGAAATCAGTGGTACATAATTTTTACATCCTCTATTATCGACAATGAAGTATAACAAATCGCGATTTTTCCTCTTTAGGAGCATGTTAACGCTAGAGTTTTTTTGGTACAAAATTCAGACATAGTGCCAAAAGATAGCTTATCGATAGTACAATATGATGACACCTTGAAATCAGGGTGCATAAATTTTACATCACTTATTTCCGACAATGAAGTCTAACAAATCGCGATTTTTCCTCTTTCGGAGCATATTACTGCAAGATTTTTTTGGGTACAAAATTCAAACATAGTGCCAAAACATAGCGTATCGATAGTAAAATATGATGACATTTTGAAATCAGTGGTACATAATTTTTACATCCTCTATTACCGACAATGAAGTATAACAAATCGCGATTTTTCCTCTTTAGGAGCATGTTAACGCTAGAGTTTTTTTGGTACAAAATTCAGACATAGTGCCAAAGATAGCTTATCGATAGTACAATATGATGACACCTTGAAATCAGGGGTGCATAAATTTTACATCACTTATCTCCGACAATCAAGTCTAACAAATCGCGATTTTTCCTCTTTCGGAGCATATTGCTGCAAGATTTTTTTGGGTACAAAATTCAAACATAGTGCCAAAACATAGCGTATCGATAGTAAAATATGATGACATTTTGAAATCAGTGGTACATAATTTTTACATCCTCTATTACCGACAATGAAGTATAACAAATCGCGATTTTTCCTCTTTAGGAGCATGTTAATGCAAGAGTTTTTTCCGTACAAAATTCAGACATAGTGCCAAAAGATAGCTTATTAATAGTAAAATATGATGACACTTTGAAATCAGGGCTACATAATTTTTACATCCATTATAACCGACAATGAAGTATAACAAATCGCGATTTTTCCTCTTTCTGTGCTTATTACTGGAAGAGTTTTTGCGGTACAAAATTCACTTAAAGTGCCAGGAGATAGTAGAATATGATAACTGTTTGAAATCAAAGGTACATAATTTTTAATAAAAAATACATTTCAGAAATTCTTTTTCTTTCTCCCTCCCCCTTGATACCCGTTTCGCCCCTACCTATCTAAGTACCTTCAGCATTATTGCTCACCACATTTCTCCTCATCACTATATATTCATCACTTGATGTCGTTACATCATATCGTATGTATATCACTAGACGCTTACAATCGATAAAGTTTTATTCTCCATATCTTCGTAGTGGATGACTTTACCGTACCAAGACTTGTCTCATCTCCTAGCACATAAAAAGTACATAATTCCTGTACTTGTCTTTTTGCGTTTAGACCACCCTTCTAATGATGTCTGGTATGGGGGGTGTAGCTTTTACGCATGCCACACCCCCACATTTCAACCTTAAAAAAATATGCCTAACAGTACAAAATGTTTAAAGTCGGTACAAAATTAGCCCATAAAAAGTACATAATTCCTAGCCCTTTAGTTTCAAAATTGGTGATATGGGGGATGCAGCTTTACAAACCTCATGAATTAGTAATTCTGTTAATTTCCGAATAACAGACCTTTGAGGGTAAAAAGTACGTATGTGTCAATCAAGTTCCTGCGCAGTCACGTTTTGCAGTTCGAACGTTATTCTAGTCATTTTCATCACAAATATGTTGTTCATATCTAAATCAAAATCTAAACAAATTCTAAAGACATTCTTATGTGCTAAATAAAATGTTTGTAATATTTATCGTTCCGTGAGAAATTATATAATAATTTCTTTAGCTTTCCACTAACTCACATATTTTTAATAACAAAGACAAATTTCATCATGAAGTATTAGGTCAAATCTGTCGAAACCCAGATATATTTCTTTATTTCCACCTCTTTAGTTTGATTTTGTAAGTTGATTGATGTCTGTAGTGCAAGTATAAGAACAATCCTGTAATACTTTACAAGCTTGGCAAACGTTAACATCAATTAGCACTCAAAAAAAAAAATGTATTGATGCCTAGATTTTGAATTTTTCCAGAATTAAGTGAACAACGTGCGGTAACGCTAACCTCAAAATTGACAAATGATTGACAACTTATTCTGCCAGTGCAGTGAGACAAAATGAATAAAGCGGCACAGAAAAAAATGTATGGTAACTTGAAGAAAATGGAATTGAGTCAACACTTAGTTGGTTGGAAATAAATAAACTAGTTGAACTGAGTGATGAATGATTTTACGAACTGGACTAAATCTCAAGAAAAGGTGAAAGGTAATTTTGTGTTTGGCTGAAAATTCGAATAAGAAGAGTATAATAATTAAATTTTAAAAATAAAGATTCATATATTTCAGTGCTTTATCTAATTAAAGTTCCTCAAAAAGAATTTTTTATTAAAGGTGTTAAATATAAGCTTGTAAGATATTAGATTGGTTAGATAGAAAACCAACACTAAGAACTATAGTTTTAACGCAATAACTCACGATCTCGTAACGATTTCTAACGGTTACCTTCATCTTCTCCTAACTGTAGCGACTTCATTCTGTTTTAACAAGCTAACATACAACGTTATTATAAACTTTAACTGATTCAGATATTATACCTATGCATAAAATATCTGCTTATTCTATAAAAGAACAGGTTTAACATTAGAACGGTAACTTATTCGCCACAAAAGCTTTTTGTACGCATCACAAAACTCAAAGTTATATAAAAACAGTAGATAAATATTTACAAAACAAATTAATTCGAACTTTATGTTAACATTTTCTCGAACTCGGATATTTTTACCTGGAAATATTAATTAAATTTTGAAACAAACTTTAAATGAAATTACTAAACAATTGTTATCGCTTCAATTTTAGATTTAAAAAATGAAAACGGTTATAAAATAAAATATGCTAATCCATCTTCGTATTATTGATTACAATTTAATTAAACCAGATTTTTAATTTAGATTGATTTCCGTATCCGAAACAGTTGTCAATTGTACGAATAACAGCAATTTGCTTTAAAATACGTCACGTTGATATCTAAATAACATCAATTAAAAGCCGCAGAAAAGAATACACTGGCAGCTGGGAATTTTAATCAAACTCGATTGAAAGTATTTTTCAGAATAATTAACATAATAGCAACGAATGAGGTATGCGAATAACGCCGTTAATAGAAAATAATATAGGCGAGGATTTTGTCGCACACGCAATTTAATACTAGTTGCAGCAAATTCTCCACCAACTTTTGCATAAATCAAGAAGGAATTTCCACCATTGTGTGCTTTACTCATTGTTTTTTGTTTTTGTTTTAGAGCCGACAATAGTTTGAAACAAATAAACGCCAGTCAAAAGTCATGAAAGAGGAAGAGATAGGCTTTGTGTTGCCCTATTAGGGTAGACGTTGATGAAGAGCAAGTCTGTAAATTCTAAATGAAATACCAAAGAGAACATACGCAGGGGTGGTAGTTACATGCGTACTTAAAAATGTCCTCATTTGTTATACGAATTTTTAATAGCACTACGCAAATGACCAAAGAGGTCGTAAAAAAAGCGTAAAATTAATTTTAACGTGCAACTGTTACTAAGTAAATAATTTTCCCATAACATACCTAAAAGATTGGTGATTTATGCAGAGGCGGTTTTAAAGCTGGTTTGATTGTTACGATAAAGCACTAAAAAACAGAGCCAAGGCCGACTCGTCCATCAAAATCTTAAGAAACGCCCATTAAATTACTAAAGATGCCAGAAAATAATACTGTAACAACATTGTACACGTTGAAGAATAGAATATCTTCGACTCGCAGGTAATAATCAGTACGTGAGTTTTATTTTATTTAGAAATTAGTATCTAACATTAAAAAATGATTCAATACATAATCCGAATGCTAAAGGAATTACGTTAATTAAATACGTATAATTTAATAAAATTTTATTTTTAAATGGCAAGCGGCTATTTCAGTAATTATGTGCAATTTATTATGTCTAAAGTAGTTTTTCTTTAATAGTCAAGAAATCAAATTATCTACGAAAGTTTACCATATTTGGACGCGGGAGTTGTTTTAAAATTTTTATTACTGATTGAACATTATCATGTATTTAAGTTATTTTGTCTTGAGGATAATAACAAGGCTAGAGAAGGAGCAATATAACTATTCAAAGGAACTTTATTGGTTATACTTAATTGACCATAAAAATATTTCAAAAAACAATTAGCAAATAATCCTTATAATAGCTTAACACATCCCCAAATTGAATTCATTAATTGTGACAACATTTTTAACACTGATTAATTCTAACAAAAAATAACAAATATTTAAAAGAAGTTGAAGTATTTTTAACACTTCCAATTTTTTTCCAAAAACCAACAAAACATTTATATGATCACATCAAAATTTTTGGTATTGAACAATTTCTATATTCCTTTATGGTGTTCAATTGATGTAGTTAATGTTTGTCCTCAAATCTTAAATCCAGGCATTAAGAAAACTATAAACAAATTTGTAAAAAGTATACAGGGTGATTTATTAGTGGTGACCAAAAATGAAACCATGTTCTTTAAACAATTTTAGAGAGGGTCTGTTCTATATAAATTTTTCCTACAATGCTTCATTAAAAAGGGTGTTAAAGTTGAATTAAAAAAATAAAATTTCCCGATTTTTAAAAAGTAGCCCATATATTTTGCTGAAACTTGCGTCATGATGAATGGCGCGCGTACACACATGTTCTTTGTTATCCCTCAAGAAAAAACGGGCACGCCAATGATAATTTCGTTTTATTTTTCATTTCTTGAATCATAGTTTCATTTGTGAACAAAATGACTCTCTTGATTATTTTCTGTACGACACTTATTTTTCGAGTTATCAATGAATCAGGCAAGTGTTTTAGAGCAGAGTTCATGATTTTTAGCCAGTCGTTGTTTGGTAGAAAATCGCAGTCTTGAAAACGATAAAGAAAAAACCCTTGGTGTAGGTTGACGGCGAGTGGGAAATCTACGTTGATATTCGCGACAAGCAGCTAGACCATTTCCATCAGCATATCCGTAGATAAAATTATATCTGCATACTCTTCTGAGGTGTACTCCATTATAACAAGTAACAGAGTAGAAAATTTTGCAATTTTATAAAGTTTACCACCACACCTTTTAAAAATAATAATTTTTTAAACCTAAACGTCAAGTGACACTTAATGACAACTTTGGCAAACTACTACTTACTAAACGACAACAAAGATAATCGTCGTGCAAAAAATTATCAAGACATTAAATTTTCAATATTAAAAAGATGTCGTGCGTGTATTCAGGCCAATGGAGGCATTATTGAACATTTATTGTAATAAATAAATTACTATAAGCCTGATGAAGTGTAACATTGCGATTTTCACCAAACAACGACTGGCTAAAATCATGAACTGTCTCTAAAACACTTACCTGATTCATTGATAACTCGAAAAATAAATGTCGTACAGAAAATTATCAAGAGAGTTATTTTGTTCACGAATAAACTATGATTCAAGAAATGAAATATAAAACGAAATTATCATTGCCGTACCCGTTTTTCTTGAGGATAACAAATGACACCTTACGCGCGCCACTGGTGGATTAACCGATTCAATTGTAATGGTAGAATTTGCGTCTTCCATAACAGCCTACACATGAGAAGTTTCAGCAAAATATATGTACTACTTTTTAAACAATCAAGAAATTTTATTTTTATTTTAAATTCAACTTTAACACCCTGTATATTTTTAATGAAGCATTGTAGAAAATTTTTTTATAGAACAGACCCCCTAAAATTGTTCAAAGAACATGAGGTTTCTTTTCGGTCATCACTTATGAATCACCCTGTATACAACAAAAAATTATTAATATTTATTCAAATTGTTAATTTATAAATACTGTTTTAGCGCACTATTACTTTCAGGGAAACACAGTTTGGGTTGATTTTTGATCTAAAATAAATTAAAATTAATTTTTTTTGTTTGTATGTACAACCATTGCCGTCTTGAACTCCAGGCCGTCAGGTTACTCGCTTTTGTTTATTGTAACGTCATTGTAAGAGTCTTGAGATTCCCACACATAGTTGAAGTTTTTTTTGAAGTTAAATTTGGTATTTTGTTGATTTTACGTGTTGATTTATTGTTTTGTAGTTGTATATTTGTAAAAATTAGTTTGTGTTGTATTGAGCTAGTGTGTGATGTGTTTTTGAACAATTGTAGGTTAGGATACTTTTCATAATTATTTAAATAAATCCCGTTTTACTTTTTAATTATTAAATTTACAATACATAAGCAGGTAATGGTATAAATGTATTTTTTAAACTTAACATTATTACTCTGTTATGTTCATTTACTTCTAGAAAATGCATAATAAGTGTTGTGTGACCCTATGTACCCATGTTTTCCTTCCCTAATGAACAATCCCTAAGTTCATTATGGTTAAAAAAATACCTCAAAGTGATTTAGTTGTTTTCAAAACACTCGTGTTTGTATGAAACATTTTCGAGATGAAATTAGGTATAAGAGACCACGAAGTGATTAAAGATGATGGTTATTACATTTTATTCTCATTAATTGTCCACTTATAATTATTCTGAATATTAAAGGTTCCCTACTAACCTTTAAATAAGTCAATTTCTATTTGGGGCAACATTCTTCTAAACAATTACTCCAAAATAAGAACAAATGTAATTGCAAATACCTGTAATAACAAATGAAAATTAAATACTTTTAATAAATAAAGTTTAACCTATTTCAAAGTTTGACCTACTATTTCTCGGTGTAAGTAGTACCAAATTTAATAAAATTATATGCTACAAAGTCACTTACTATTCGAAGTTATAAAAATTTCGTGGTAAAGGTAACTACTGAAATTCGAGGTGATCACTTTTACAGCACAATTTGTCAGCATGAAAATTACAGTTAACCATATTCGCAACATCTGGACTTTTATAGACAGATTCTCAAACGTAGTGCTCAATATGATTAAAATTATAATATTTATGAAATTAAAGCATGTTACGAAAGTTGGGTTATGTTATTTACGACTCTTACTGTGACGTCACACTTTGAACCTGACGGCCTAGAGACGGCAATGGTACAGCGCACAGAAACAAACATCGGACCCGGAAAATATGACAACTAAATTCAAAAATTGATAGTGGGAATGCAATTCACCAATCACAATACAAATTGCGGTAGCGGTATACTCGCCGACGAAGGTTTGTTGTTGCTTTCGCTGCCCACGAGCTCGTTATTTCGTTCGTTTTCTTCTTATTTGTTTCTCTGAGTGTACTAACTTAGAGCACAGCGACATTGTACCCGCCCACCAGGTCGCATGTTTGCTTCTGTCAACTGTACATTCATGTGTGTATTTATGTATTTAATTATTTTATTAATTGACACGTCTATCTAATAGCGCTTTCTCCATGTTTAATTGGATCCAATGTATGCATTTGATTTTATTCCATTCAGTGCCCAACATTAACTTCATTAATTCTTCAGTTTCCTTAAAAAGGTTACACAAAAGCAACCGAAAAGTTGGATATTGAAGTTTAGGGATCCATCTCAAAATAGTAAGTTAAGGAAGAACATTTTTAACTAATTAAAAATTAGCTTACTGTCGGAAACGGTATTCCATTAAAAGATGACTGAAATTCGTACAATTGTAAACGGCAATTATAGTTATTGTATCACGATGTAAGTGTAATTATTAGATGTATCAACTGATCAGTATGAATCTGTAGAGGATGTTGACAAAACCGTGTACAATGATGGATTCGTTCGTCTTGGCAAAACATTTGCTTCGAAGTTTAACCACCAAAAACCGAAATATCCTAACGCTGACCTACCCTAGTATACATTTGTACTAAAATTGATTAAGTGTACTATATAAATATACTAGAAGACAAATAATAGCATAAAATATAAAACTATTATCGTTACATGATAACATAATAAAACGATATTGACGTAATGAAAAAATAGATAAATAGGGCAGAGGAAAAAAAATATTGCTAAACTTCAGATGCTTGTCACGTCATTAAGGCATGCTACACGTTCATTCGTTAAATTATAAATGCTTAAAACTTGTGTTGACATACACGGTATGACCTGCAATTAAGGTTTTTTTAATTAAAACCTGTGACTTGTCTTGCAACCTAACAAAACTTCGGCATATAGACCTTTTAGGCTCGACATTGTTCCAGGTTGACTTTTATCCTATTTCCTTTGTTATATAGACTTAATTGTTCCACCAACGGTGCACATAGTGCAATTCAAGTATGCGTTTATCTTTTTAATATGGCGTCTTCAGGACTACAATACTCTTCTGTAGAATCAGCTAATGCTAGCGCAAGTAATCCCCAAATAAACTGGTTTAAATTTGTTTCATTAAATGTAATATTAAGTTTTCTATTTTTTTTTCTACCGCATAAATAAAGACAAGAAACCTCTGCCTTTCTAACTTTTTACTATTCGGATACTATCCACACCTAGCTTTAAACAATTTCAACTAAGAGATTCTTGCATCTGTGATATTTATTCTAAAATATTTTTTATACTGTTTCAGGGAATTTTAAAGGAAAAACAAAAAAGTTCGGCTACACCGTTTTAAAAAAAAAAGAAAAATCAGTTGGCTTTGGAATAAATTAACAAAGAAGGTTTTGCACAACTATTAGTTGCTTGTCAAAGCGTTCTAAAGTTCACTTTTAAAAACTGTCGTTATTATATGAGTCAGAACATGCCAAAAAACCACGCAGGCACTAACGAAGAAAATCGCCTGTAAGTATCCCTTCTATGTTTTAGAAAAACCTAAACAATGAATGCACTTCTGGGTGATTAATATTTTTGATTATGATGTCAGTGACGAACATCTACCAGCTGCATTATGTACTAAGATTCAGCGTTAACTTACCCCAATGTAGCTATCATATTTGTGAACTTGTAAGAACGCCTCGCCAGGAAATTTTGGAACAAATTGTCTTCTGCCTCTATGAAAAAGCATTCGTCAAACACAAGTAGGTGCAAGTATCTTAAATCTCGTCGTAATAAAATTTCCAACGTGATTATTATTTATCAAAATAGTGGTCGTCCCGAGAACTTCTACGAAATCCCAGTATATAATTGGGGAAAAATTATGTTGGTCGTAAGATAAAAACCCCACCCACTCACCGATTCATCGAGCAGGCAAAATGGAACCAGTTCATTATGATTTTAATAATGTAAGGAAGAAATACGAAGTTCCCATAGATATTCACGTTTGATTTTTTTGTTGTTCATTCAGTTAAAGCTATTAAGTTTAGATTATTTTAATATACAGGGTATTTCAGAATAGTATGTCATAAATTTAAGTGGTGATTGTATGGGTGATTTTGAGAAAAAAAGGTTACATTGCATTTTTTTCGGAATTTCTTAATAAGTCCGGATCGTTTTCGCTTTCTGTACCTTAAAATTACACTATTGGTCATAAACTATAAAAGCACCCAAATGAGTTCGTTTTTATAGAAATAGAACAATTTTGCATTAGGTACTGTCGTTTTCGGTGCATTAATTTATATTATAATTAATGTCCGTAGATCTACTTTAAATCTATTTATTACACTTTTGGTAAGACACACGTTAAATTACATTTAAAATTAAAATAAAATTTAAAAAAAATTTTAATAAAAATATTATTACATTATAATTTTAATATATAAAAATCTTATTTTAGTTTAAATCAATTTGAAAAGCCCAAAATTGAAAAAAGATTTAGAGGCTTTTACAGACGCTCTTATAAAAGCAAAACAAAAAAAAAAAAAAACAAAAAAAAAAAAAAAAAAAAAAAAAAAAAAACCCAAATGAGTACCAAGTCTGTTAAATAGATTTAAAGCAGGTCCTGGAGCAACTGTTTAATTTAAAATTGTTTTCTTATAATGTTCTTTCTAATTTAAGTTTGCTACCAAGTCTGTTAAATGATTTAAAACGACTTATTAAGAAAAAACAAAAAAATGCAAATTTTAACTCCTTGTATTTCATAGAGGAAGCGAAAACGGACATAGGTTCACATGAAGTTTTTTTCTCAAAATCGCTCATAGAATCACCACTTAAATTTCTGAAACACCCTGTATAAGCGGACTGCTTGGAATCCCATGAACTTACTATTATGCCGACAGTCTTCTACACAAAAACATTAAAATCCGATTCCTTTACAGAACAAAGGATGCGAAAGTAAACAATAATTAAAAAGCTTCTCGGTTAAAATTGATTAAAGCTGTGTAAGTCACCATTATTTTTTAAAATAATTTTTTATAATGCGCAATAATCAATCAAAAGACATTCAATTGCCATTTCATCCGCGAAGACAAACTTACGACATTGTAAAGAAGGATGATCAGCAATATAGTTTACCTAAATTTAAAAAAAATAGGTGCAAGAACTTATCTCTGCGAGAGACCATTATTTAATAATCTAAATGTACTGCTTCTGTGTTTAAGAAAAACAATAAATTTTCAATGTGATAGTATATTTTACATTAAGAAAACTTCGACGCCGACGCATCTGACGTGAGCTCACTCGACGCGAGCTTTAATCGACACGAGCTCATTTCTACGGACTACGAACGAGATTTTTCTTATAATAAAAACAAACCGTAAGACTCATTTCTACGCGAGTTTCCTAGAATTTGATTAAAAATAGGGATGTTTTAAACATTTGTCCTGTTCTGATATTTTGAATAAATTTTTTTTAATATACTAAAATTTTTGTTTATCTTTATAACACTGAAGATATTGTTACTAAAAGGCACGTCATTACCGCAACTTACTAATTAAATTATAGACAAAAATTATGAAACCAACTTTCTTTAAATGTAAAGAACTTTAACTCAATGGATTACGCTAAAATTAAAAATTTTTAATGGATACGAATTTAGGTGCTGTAAAACACACTAAGTAATAAATTTTATTAAATTGGTCGTAAGTCTTTAAGATATGATGTTTGCAGGAAAGTGTTTTCCTAAAGACGTAACTTAGCCTCAATAATGAAGAAAACGTGCGTTGAGGAAAACATTGTTCAAATAAATAATGGAAAAATTATTCTTTTATAACTCCTTTGTGTAATGGATACTCTTGAAGATATTGTTAAAAATTAATCTTTCGTTATTATTGTTTCTCGGTAATTCAAAATTTTTTCTACTAACTCTAATTCATCAGAAAGTACTAAAGAAACTAAGGTGATACAATGTTTGATTTTAAAACGTACATAACTTTTAATCGTATGTATAAGATGCAAAGTAGAGACATATTTTATTTCAATTTAATTATAGTCAATAGTTAATAAAATATTTGTATTGTTATTTTTCATCTAGTAGTATAATTACACTAGCCAATAAAATAAAGATGAATTTGCTTAGAGTTAAGCTCGCCTCGGGATGAACTCCAGTCGAGATGGCGGTGTCGAAATGGACGCTTCGAAATAAGCTGTCCCTCGGCTGTTCCGGAATTACGGTATACAATTGAAAAAGTAAACCTTTTTGCAGTTAAGTAAAGAAAAAGAGTTTTAAGCCTCTTGTAAAATCAATTTCGGTTCCTGCTAAGATACTAACACCGTTATTCCCTTCAATGATGGGATTAAACGTCTCTTTCGTACCCTTAAACGTTTGTCCGTATCAACTCGTCATAAAAAGTATTGCTTTTACTTCTAATAAAACAATATACTATTGCAATACTATACATTTTTTTTTAAATTATAATTTTTGCACAAATGTCAAAAAAAACATTTTTTGACGAAAAAACAGATTAATGTTAGTTCGGTAATAGAATAGTAAATAATAATTGGCTTGATCTTCTACTAGAGAAAACTTTCTGCGAACATCTAACATTAAGATTCGATGGTATTTACATCGATTTCTCAAATGTACGAGGCGTGTTTTTAAAGTAAGTACCGTTTTCAATTTTCGCCGCCGCAGCTGCGGTCTCGTTTTAGCGCATGCGCGTCGTGTAGCTACATCTGTTGGGAAGCCACGGACGCCATTACGGAATCTTCCGTTCAAGTCTACATCTGTTTGCGTGATTGTAAAATGCCGCCGACTATTGAGAATCCGCCGACTGTGAAGTGCGTGCTGTAATACGTTTTCTCAGTGCTAAAGGCTTTAAATCAGCTGACATTCATCGCCAAATCAGTGATGTTTATGGTAAAAGCATTATGAGTGATGGAATGGTGCGGAAATGGGTTAGGGCATTTAAAGATGGCCGCACAAACATTCATGATGAAGAACGAAGTGGGCGACCTTCAGTAATTACCGATGACTTGATTCAAAAAGTGGAGTCTAAAGTGAAGAGAATAGACGATTCACGATTTCGTCCTTATCTGAACAGTTTCGTGCTGTCTCAAGAAGTGTTCTTTATGAAATTGTGTCCAAACGCAGGCGGCGTCCTTCTTTGACGATGGAATACAAAAGCTGGTCCCACGATACGATAAGTGCCTTAATATTAGTGGAAATTATGTAGAAAAAGTAGAGTAAAGTATAGTCTTTCAAATAAAAAAATTTTGTTGAACAATATTGATTTGTTATTTTTATTGCAAAACGGTACTTAGTTTAAAAACACGCCTCGTATATTGTAGATTATGGGTCACAATTTGTCCACATTTTGGGTGAACAATTTCTTCATCGACAACTTTTGAAGACAAAAACCTCAAAATCTTCTGTAGTGAAGGTTTGGAAGAAGTTGTTGCCGGAAACAAAAGCCAACCAAAGTCGAGTTACCTAAACTATTAGATATTTTTTCATTACAGACCTGTTAATTATGTGTCCACTCAAATGCTTTTTTTGCGAGGTGTGGATGACCAAGTGTTACCAGACCGGGCATTTATGGAAACTTACAAAAATTTTAATCTACTACACCTGTCACCAACAAACATTAAGTAACATTGATGGAAACAAATCAAGGGTTGTAGATTATATTCAACAAAAATATCCAAACAAGTGATGTTCTCGCATTATGGGGCGTTTCATAAGTATTGTGTAAATCATGTCCTTGATAGTTGTCAAAGTGGCTAATGCATCCAATTCGAGCACGTGGACTGATATATAGGCAATTTCAAAAAAAGGTCAAATTATTCTGACTTGCTATACTCTCTTCTCCTTTTAGCATTCTTTTGTCCATTTCAAGACACACGTTTCATTATTTTCTTTCCATCTTATTCTATAATGTGCTAGTCCATCCATTTCTACCTCGCCATTCGTATGATGATGTTATCCAATTTTGATCGAGCCCTTAACCAAGTGTTTCTCTTTTATCTTTTAAGCTAATATCTACTATTTTTCGTTCCATGGCTCTTTTGAGTTACATCCATTTTTGGAGAATTGACTTGTTAAATGCTCATGTTTTGGAGCCATACAATAAGACAGGCAACATATAATTATTAGCCTTAATCTTTTGAGGTATAGCAATTTTTATTATGTAGTTTAATTTTCCGTAAGCTGACCATCCGAGTCTAGTATCTACTTGAATCTGATGTCTAATTTTCTTTTCTCATTCTTGTTTGATTTTGAACAGCCTAATTTTTTGGGATACTTCCTTTAGTTCCGTAAGCATTCTTGCAGATTTTCTGTAATTAATACTAAATCACCGGCAAAACGTAGATGGTTAAGAGTTTATCTTGATACTTTTATACCCATATCTTCCCAATCCAGTTATTTGAATATATCATCCATACCTTGATATAATTTGTCTTTTTCATTCAATTGGACTGTTAGAGTTGCGTTCTCGTATATATTTTTTATTAAGGTTGAGTGCCAATGATCAATTCTAGCATTATGTGTTGCTTCCATTGCTGTCCTCATACTTATAAAAGAATCAAAATAAATAACAAATATTCCATGCAAAAACTGTACAGCTTGATTAATGGATGAAACTAAAGAAATAAATTGTTTATTTAGTTAGAAAATTCTTTTCTGGGGTTATTTATAATTCTGTAATAAATGCAATTCAATTAACAACATTTTTAAAGTAGAGACAAAAACAAGAATTTGAAATGTTGAACCTAAACAAATTTGACCATATTTGGTATTTTCAAAATGTAAAAACTTGTTTCGAATGATTTGATATTTTATAAGCAGATAAATGACCAATTGGTAACTCCATTTTCAGCCCTAAATGTATTTTTTTAATAAAGAAAAGATTGTGGCGTCAGTATTGGTAAAACTAATATAAACCGGACAGCAATCAGAAAAAATCTGAAATTACTTGGCTTTAAGCGAGTTTAAATATCCAAATATGCAAACTCATTTTAATTTTAGTTTATGGGTGAAGCTAATATGTGTAAGCATATCCATATATTTAAACAGGTATTTTTATGCATTTGCAAGAAATAACTATTCACAAAAATCTTGAGACCGAATGACGAGACCTTTATGTTGGTAAAACAGATTTCCATCAATTTTGATGCTATAATTTAAAAGTGAAAGTGACTTTCACTACTATAGATGAACATAGCATTGTTACACTATGACACCACCAAAAAGATTACTTTCATACGTAGAAGTTCAAACAAATATTGTGAGTGCAGTAATTTAAAACACCAATGCCTTGCATTTATGTGCTTTTAAGCATTAAACAAAATTTAAAAAAAAATTATTAGTTTTATAAACAAATTTTACGCTTGTTATGTTTCAATTCTAACCGTTAATTCTCTAAAAAAGTCATGGTAACTTCTTATAGAACGCATTCACAATTAATTAATTTTGCAAAATAATAATGCTTTAAAACACTTTTTTTCACATTTTCAACAAATTCAATGATAGCTAATTTTATTGTCAAGGTTTTAAAAATACAACTAAATTTTAACCTGTAAGCTTTGAAAATTTATGATCGGCGACGTTCCTTAAGTGATTAATGTTTAAGTACAATTCTTCTTTAAAAATGATAAGAAAAGTATAAATGTGATTGTCTAAATTACGTACACTTAGAGGTTATGGATCAATGTAAATAAAAAGAAAACAAACTCCTTAGGATATCTTGTTACTTATAATTACGTTATAAACCATTTTGAGCAAGTTTAAAAGACCAACTTCTTGTTATTGAAACAGTACATTTTCTAAGACCCCAATAAATCAATTACAGTTTATAAATACACTGAACTTACTTGAGATACACTTCTGCAAACTTAGAGCTATGAGGATACACTTATTGGAAAACTAAAAGAAACGTTAGGACATCAGTCATCACATAACGGTTGGTGATAATAAGAATGCGATTTAAAAATAATATAAATTTTTTAATTAGCATAAATGACTTAACGTTGAAAAAAGCTTGTTCATAAAAATAATTGATTTGATACAACAACGGAGTTTCAATCAAATAAATGCATAGCAATACACACGAACTGCAGAATAACAAAGTTTTTTATTTAAACAAAACGTACATACCTAGTACGAACTATGCATACAATACACCAATCAATAAGGTAATAAGAATATTCAATGACTTTCGACACCTGCATGATCGGAATATCCTTGAGTTAATTTTAATTATTCTCAAAATATTACGTTTTCAACATAATAAGAAACACGAAAAATATTAATTCATCAAAGCATTTACCGTAAACAATCTTTCTTATATACATTAAGGTATTATGGCAAAGTCAGAAATTGCTTTGTATTTTAATGCACACATGGCAAAAGAGCGTGACACTGCCTCATAAAAAGTTTTCCGTGTATTTTTTTGATACCGTATTGATCAATAAATGTATTACTGATTATTCCTCTAATTATAAAATAACGAGCTTATTACTTCTTAAATTCCTATAGAGCAATGCGCTCCAATTTTGCTTAAAAAATTGATCAATAAGTGATAGAAGTAAAACCTAATTAAGTGTGTTCTGCTTGCTTAGACATTTAATTAAAGTTCACTTATGCAAATGTAGACTACCTTACATAACTTCTTATCGTAATTTAATCTACATGTACAGTTCTTCTTAGTACAGATGGAATTTAAATTATTAAAAAAAAAACTTAACATTGATCGGTTGCAGTTTTTGATGTTTACTTTTTCTTAGCATTCAATTTGTTACAAATTAAAAAAGATTTTGTGCTGCAGAAAAAGAAGAAAAATTCCATCCTAGGTACGTACAATTTTCATCGTCTAAAAAATTTATGATCTAATTAGAGAATATTGTTATTTTTAATCGTATAAGAATTAGAAACGTTCAACGTAAAATCTAATACGTAAAAGTTTATAGATAACTAAAATGTAATTTTTTAACAATGGTCGATTAAAAAAATCGTGTAAACGAAATTAAAAAAATAATTTCCACAAGATTATCTTGTTTGTAACAATCCTTTCTTAGAATAGTACGTACTACCTGCCGGTTTAAAGTAACAGCGATAAAATCGACATTTATTAATTTCTTCTGCAAAAAATATTCCAATAATACCGTCATCCGACAAGTATCATTAAATGCATTCTTATATTGTTAACACAAAAAACTTTTAGATTAAATTCCGTGTAGTAGTTTAACACGAAAAGAATTTTTCACAAAAAAAGTATTGCATAATTGCAAAGAAGAAATTAAAGATAAAAATTCATCTAACTTTCTATAATGATTCCTACAATATGACCACATTTTAGATTACATTACGAAAAAAAAATTCGACAATAATTGAAAATGACCAATGGCAGAATTAGGTGGTATAGGTACTACGATTGAATACTACCGATACTACTTCAAAGAATGTTTTTACATATTCTAATTACAACAACAGTATATTCTATACTATTCTGAAGTAAGTTACAATCCTAAGGAATAAGATTTTACTAATATTATAGTTCCTAGTTGTAAATTGTGTCATTTGCTACATGAAAATATTGATCTGCTCCAGTACTAAGAAATCTGTTTCACTGTAAACGGATGAATCACGCGACCGTTAATTGAACTGGACTATACCACCGTCATAACTATAATGTCATATTTCTATATCAGAATTTTGTACATTAAATTAATACACCAAACAAAAAGTATGAAAATCCTTAATTATAGGCACATAAGAAACTGTTGGTAGAAACATTTTTATTAACAAAACTTGTCTAACGGTTAATATATGATAGAAAAGAAATAATCTTAGGTTTAAACCCTAGTATATGGTCTTAACTATTATTTTAATAGAATTTTAAAAACTTTCAAATGATTTTTATACCTTTAACATGTACGAGGATATATTGAAAAATTCTTAGCCTACTATAGAACCAAACAAAATTTCAATGTCAAAATATTTTATTACTCAACATATTCTCCTCTTAATTGGATACATTTATTACAGCGAACCTGCAACGTCTCTAGACCTTTCAAAAAAATGTTTCTTCTTGCTCTGCAAACCAGACCTCCACAGCTTCTATTACCTCCTTGTTGGAAGAAAATGTACGACCTTTTAAACTTTTTTTCAGTTGAGGAAAGAGGTGATAGTCGGACGGAGCCAAATCGGGTGAATAAGGGGGTGTTCTAGTAATTCAAACCCTAAATCACGAATTTTTGCATGGCAACATGAGATTTGTGTGCAGGGGCGTTGTCCTGCAAAAACAAAACACCTTTGGATAGCTTTCCGCGTCTTTTCTCTTTAATATTTTCCCGTAGAGTGGTCAGTAATGTCGAATAGTAATCTCCAGTTATTGTTCTACCCTTATCCAAAAATCAATCATGATTACTCCATGGCAATCCCAAAAACTGAAGCAAGAAATTTTCCAGCAGATTTTTGGACACGAAACTTCTTAGGTCTTGGAGAACCAGAGTGTCGCCATTCCATCGATTGTTGCTTTGTTTCTGGATCGTAGAAATGTACTCATCCATAGTAACAATTCGGTTTAAGAAGTCTACATCGTTTCCAAATCGAGCACAGATCGAACGCGATGCTTCTACCCTTGCACGCTTTTGGTCAACATTCAAACATTTGGGGATCCATTTTGCAGCAATTTTCTCATGTCCAAATTGACGTGAACCATATGATGAACGCGTTCGTATGAAATATTCAGTGCTTCAGATATCCGTTTTAGCCCAATTCGACGGTCTGATAAAATCATGTCATGAACTGCATCGATATTTTCGGGGACTGACACAGAAACTGGCCTTCCCGATCGGTCATCATCTTCAATGGAAAATTTACCTCTTTAAAGCTTGCATTCCAATTTTTGACGGTCGCATACGAAGGACATTGATCACCAAGGGTATTAAGCATATCTTCGTAAATATGCTTACCTCTTAACCCTTTTAAATACAGGTACTTGATGATGGCTCGATACTCCAATTTTTCGATTTTCACAATTTCGGTGGACATCTTTTTCATTTAATTTATTGCGTGACTCTGGTTTACTTTTTGACGTCAAACTTTACACTGACACTTCTAATAAGTTATTGTTCGTTGCTATGGTAACGCAATATTTTGTTTATGCAAGGAACTGGTCTAGGCTAACTAGATATCAATACCGTACCTTCTTTTTTTTTAATTTGATCTATTTTGGGAAACTATATTTCTTGTTCTTACTATACAACTTATTGTCTAGTGTTGTTGTGGATCTTCGCATAACAATCATAAGTATTAGCATTGATTATATAGGGTGGGCCATTCGTGCGAGCACGGGCGATATCTCGGAAAATATTGTGGGTTTACAAAAAAAACTCTTTAAATAAAGTTGTGCAGATCGATGAGCTGCACATTTTAAAATTTGCGTTATGTTAAGTTACGTTTTTTTAAATAAAATTACCTCATAAATAACCCATTTTTTATTGCAGTTGTGCAATCCTTGGACAATTCTAATGTAACTTTATGTATCATACATAGTGTCTAAAATGGACGGTGTTCACGTTATTTCGCTTTTTCCAGAAAAATTGACGTTTCGAAAAAATTTAATAACTCAGTTATCCCAGAATGTATCCAACTGCGATTTTGCAGTTTTAATATGCATTAATTGTACTAACTAAAGCTAGTTGTTCACCTTTCCAACCTTGCTAAGTTTTGAGTGATCAATTATATAAATTGAACTTCATAAATTCATGGATTTTTCAAATGACACCACGTATTTTTTGATGTGCCATTAAACGTAGAATTTCATAAACTTTCTAATGTTAGGTTGTAGGTATCTAACTATTACGCAAAAATCCTAAAAAGTTAGATACCTACAACTTTATCATTAGAAAGCTCATGAAATTCTACATTCAACAACACATAAAAAATTACGCTCCAAATAAAAAGAAGGACTCACTCAATTTTGTATGGCCAACATAGAACTGATTCTATCATCATTGTATTATAATAGGTATTTATGTTGCAAGTGTTGAAAAAGATCTATTACATTACATTATAAATGATAGTACGGCGCGAGGCGCAGTCGGGCGCTTTATGTGAAAAAGTAATGCAATCGATCGTTTTCATAAGAGTACAACATTTTTTGTGCTGCCTTTTGCAAAAAAAAAAATAATTTTACTTAATTATTAAAATAAATAACATTATATGAAATAAAATTATGTTGGTATTAAATTTATTACGAAGATGTCAAATGTCAATTGCAGCACTCCATATCCATTGCGGCACGGTAACCGTCAACGTAAAATGACAATTGCAACTATGTCATCAATATTTAGGTATAAAATATACATTACAATTTTAACATTCTTGTATAAACGTGATCTACTAACTCGAATTCATCAATAGAATTTAGAATTCCACTCCACAACTTGTGGATGCGGAGTTAATAATTTTTTTAAATAATATTTTTGACGACTGAGAATTTAAAAGTGAGAAATAGAGGTATTTGCAAACCTTATTGTCTATGAGCAATTATCCTCAACTACTAGCAATCAAGATAAATATAGTGTAGACATTACATGAAAAAGATATGTATAGAATAGATTAAGCCAGAATTATTACAAGATTTACTTATCAATCATATCAAAATATGAACTTAAATTATTGTACTAGGAATGCACAATATACCCTTCCATAGAAGGACATTAGTAGAAAGTGTCAGAGAACGAAAAATCCTTAAGATAAAACTGAATCTACAATTCAGCAAGTTTGCGATAATTCTTTTAACTACTGTTGAAACCAAACTTCTTGTTGCAGATCTTCCACTGTTTCTCGTAATGCTGGTACTACTCTGTTCTGGAGCAATTCTAAGTTGGACATTCGTTTAAGATTGCCTTCGATAAAAAAAAGACCGAGAATTCTGTCGCGGAACAATCCAGCCCACACAATTACCTTTAAAGGATACTGGGTTCGCACCGCCACCGCCATGTTAAGGTTTTCACGCGCCCAGATTCTGCAGTTTTGACTGTTAGCTTTATTGTGCAAAGTGAATGTGCTCTCATCAGTGAAAACGACGTTTCTCAAGAATCCCTGTTGTTGTTGCAGGTCTCCTGCATTACTTCGAAAAACTCTTCTCTGGAGTTATCATCGCCAGCTCGCAACTCCTGGCATCTTCGAAGTTTGTAAGGGTTGTATCGTTGTTTTCGAAGAATGCGTTGTACCATTGATTTCGAAACCCCTGTTTCTACCTAAATAGTACCCAATGATGTTTTATTTGTAAGAGAAACTGCAGCTAGGACAACTTCAGTTTTTCTCAATTCCAACTCCCCCGGTGGTTTGAGAATATCATCACTACGTATTCTAACAGACCTAGTTGTTATAAACTTATCTATAATTCTTTGAAACGTCGAATAACTCGGTACTTCTTCAAGCATTCCTAGAAAATTCTGTTGTATTTCACGGCAACTACTTCCACTAAAATGCAAACGAATAACGAATATTCGCTGCTCCAATGTTAAATTCTCCATTATTTATACAAATGTATAACAAACCTTCGTAAGAATCGGCGATAAATCAGTGGTAATGCGTTTAGACAACTGAGCCACGCCGAACATGAACGACGCATCTCTTACTTGTTCATTTAAATAAAGCTTTTTACCACGCGATACATTTTTAAAAATATTTTTGATGTTTTGTTACATTTTAAAATTTTACAAAAGTTTTCTGACACATTGTAATGTGTTCTGATACTGAAATATCCTAAAAACACTTTGGGGACATATAAATCGGACTTTTCAAATTCCCCATGTTAAATCCAATGCTTCAGATTTCCTGGGACACACGGTATATAATTCCCTTTCCCTTTTCTTAATTCCAAAAACTAAACAATACAAAAAATTTATGCCTATATTAGTACCAAAAATTTTTTTAAATTACACTTTACATTTATTTCTCTTTTTCTTCTCATTTTCTTCTCTTTTCCTTATCACTTCTTTCATCAATTATATTCCCTGTCCATTCTCTAATAATAGTATCCTTCCGTCTCTCTCTTCGGCCCGCAGTTCCCCACAATTTTCTTTTAAATGTTTGATATTCTCCCACCCTTCGCCACACTTCCTACATATTGTCTCCTTATCATTCCTCCAGTACACATTCTCTCTTTCCTCATTCCCGCATCTAAACCTCGCTATGATTCTTTTTCTTTTGTACTTCTTTTCCCCTCATATATCCTGGTATTCCTTCCGTACTTAACTCCCTGTACTTTACTTTGTATCTTCCCTTCTATCTTCGCACTCCTTTCTTGTATCTGTATACCTTTATCTATACTTATCTTTTCCTTTTCCATTCTTCTCTTCTCCCTTCTTTTCTGTTGATCTCCTCTCTCGAGTTACCCTTTCATAATAATGTTTGCTGTCCTCTTCACCGTATTTGTTTAAATATTTTTCCACTTTCTTCCAACATTCCTTTAGTATCTCATTTCCCTCCCTGTCTTTTATCCTTTCTTCAAATCTCACTGCCAATTTTCCTGTCCAAATACTAATTTTATCTATTTTACTTCTTCTTCTATTATGTATCCTGGTGTTTCTTTTCCCAATCCCAACGTCCATTTCCAATATTTTAATTGTATCTTCTCCAGCTTTTCCCATTCTTTCCATCCCCATATTTACATCCGATACAATAAATCATCTTCTTTTTCAACGATTTTTCCAAAAACCCTTTCCCCTATCCCCCATACTTGACTCAATACCTTGTTCTAATTACCTTATATGCCCCTCATCTTTATTACTATAACTAAAATTATAACCAAGATACTTGTATTTGTCTACTGTTTGTATTTCTTCTTGCCCCCATTTTTTATTCCTCTCTTTTTAAACACCATTATTTTAGTTTTTTCCACATTTGCTTCAAACTTTTTCTTCACTAATTTTTGCTCACTACCTCTATCATGCCTCTCATTCCTATCTGATTTTTGCAATTATAACCAAATCATCCGCGTACGCTAACACCCACACTTTTTCTTCCCTATCACTATTCCTCCTTTTGCTGTTTTTTTTATCATCTCTTCTAAATCACTATTCTGTCATATAATTTTAATTGTATCCCTCAATTAACAATATGACATTTGAAAAATAAAAATGGCTATTAGTGGTCTTTTTGTTTTAAACAAAAGCAAAGTAGAAAAGGTGGTCAAAGCAAAATTTCAGTATTCATCTGTAAAAGTCAACCTTATGGTGAGGGAGGATCCTCATCCTGACCATATTTTTTTTTCAAATTTATCTTCCTCAGCGTCCGATATACATGAGAGTATGTTGAATAATGTGCATCACTTTCATACTTTCAGACTGTATTATATCTAATACAAAATGACATTTCCAAGATAGTAGACAATTTTTTTCAAATGTGTTCTACTTTATATAAACAAACACTATTTAAAATATATGAATACCTAAGCTAGTGTTTTAATCAATAACTGAATGGCCAAAAAAAGAGGAAAAGTGGGTCCAAATATGGAATAGATGGCCAAAAGTAGGAAATTTTGCAGTTCAAAATATAAAGCTTTATAAAATTGTTAGTTTTCATTGAATTGTTGATATTAATTGTTTTTCAAAAAGATCAGACAAGCATAATTGATAATCAGCGAAAATAATTCCATCAGTTATCATATTTTTCTCAGTACAGAGAGAATTAAAAGAGGTGGAGCTTCTGCCCTACATACAAAAATTATATTATATAAACTAAATTATGACTAAGACTCACAATATTAGATTTATTACCTCACGATGGATAATGAAATAAACTTGGGAGTTTCAAAGGTTCTTAAAAAATTGCAGGTAACCTCGCATTCTTTAGGTTTTTATGATTATACTTATAATTAAAAAAAACTCAATTTTTTAATGATAAATAAGGCATATGCAGTAGACAAAGATATTACTTATCTGTCACCACTTTCTGGAAATATACGTGTACTAGTGATTCACTTTAGAGCCAGACTATATTTATGTATACTCAGTATACTATTGGCGCGGAGTAATAAACCTGTCAGAATTATCGAATTCCAGTATTGCAGTGGCGTAGGTACCTGATACGTTTGGAAAATCATATTTTTAGTAGGTAAATATATTATAATAGTAAAATCTACCTTGATATGAATTATTATGTGGTTATATGTTATTTATTTTATTTGTATAGTAGATCACATTACAAATTTTACTTCTTACGTATTATATACCATTATTTTTGTATCTTGGTATAATACCCACATCTACGGCTATGATTCTCGTTTCGTCAGTACCTGGGCTGATGGCAACGTGTTTACACAAATTGAACTATTGTTCTCAGACCCTAGATGGGTCGATATGCTGCAAGAGCGGCACAATGATCGTATTTGGTTAGAATTTATTGGTTTTCTTAACCGTAGAAGTACCGCTTTCACAAGAAAATAAAGAATTATTTCAAGCAATTATGATTTATTACTCCGCGCCAATAGTATACAGACTTTAGATATTATAAAGAAAAACGATACGTAATGCAAATCTAAAATATTTTCAATCAATGCATTGGCTTGTAAGCAGGAATAACGAAGTATGTAGTTATAAATATCAACTGCAATTAAAAATACACACGTGCATTTACATCGCCTCTTTGAAACGATTTTCAGCTGACAACAATTATTGACGTTGCTATAAAATTCTGCATAAATTTAAAGAGAAGCGAGGAAAGTTCAAACCACAAGCGAAAAGTGACGTCTTAAAGTTAAAATGCAAATCGAATCTTAACAAAAACATTGTTTGACAACTGAATTTCGAGGTTCCTTTACCTTATAGAATTAGTTATTATCAAATAACGAAAAATAATAATATACCATGTTTTTATTTAATATTTTGTGTTTAAACTCATTTTGTTAGATAAAAACAATATGACCAGAACAACTTTGTTAAAGTGCAACGGTTCATGCATTTCTCTCACAGAAAGGTTCCATAAACATTTTTCAAACTCATTTATAGCTATAGAATACACGTGTATTTTGTTAAATAAACTAACTGTAAATCGATGTTAAAAAAATACAAAAATCCCTAGCTAATTATATTAAGACATTTTACATTTACATTCGTAAATTTTGAAATAACTAAAGAAATTTGTATGTGGGTTTTATTAGTAAAATTAAATTAAATTTTTTTTTGCAAATTTTTCTAGAAAACTTCAACAATTTAATACAACAATACACAAAAAGCAATCTTTAAATTTCAGTAACCACCAAAATTTAATGTTGTTAATTTTAGTTATTTAAAGAATCTTTAATACATCTTCAATAACATATGAATTTATATAAAATAGAAAAGATTAGAATATAATTCTATAGTTTAGTTTATAACGGTACATTTTTTTCCAAAAATGCCTTAAATATAAACTCGTTTGTAAATCAGATAAAAATACATATATAAGTCAAGGTTGTAAAGTAAATTCCAAGTTTATTTCACCAATGCTTCAAAATGATGCCTAATAAAACTAAATCACCAAAGTCAAAGACCTTGAACAGTATGCAACCGAGTATTTATAATAAATTATCATCTATGGGAGTGCTATCCAGAGGAACAAGAAAACAAAATCTCATTAACTACACCGGGAAATAATAATCAAAAACCACAATAAGGAAATCGACATTCACTTTCCATTGAACTAAAGAGTTAAACTAGGAGCTTTTCTACATAAAATATATTAAAAAAAGTTCATATTTGTACATTTTTTATACATCTTTAAGATATACTGACTTGTATTAATCTCTTTGATTTCTGATAAATTCGTTTTGTCTTCAGATTGTAGTTAGTGGATTGAAATTGATTGAATATTTTGAGAGACATGAGCTTTCTAAGTCAGGTCCTTCACATAGTTTGATTTTATAAACACAAGCACAATAAGTAACACGAACTGAAACACCTTCGCCCAGGTCTAAAAATTATTTCTATCAGCCCCACATTGCAAAATCAAACAATATTACACTTCATAATTGTGTTCTATTGTTGAATTAATCGCTCGATGTTTTCTTGAAAAAATATGTGGCGGTTCCAGCTAAAGATTAAGATGAAACTACCACGGTTAGAAACTGAGAAGGAACCATTAATTAAAAAATTGTTACTCAAGAATCAAAGGTCCATTAGATGCTAATTAAATGCCTTATTCTCGAATTAAGCGCTCGATGTTTTGTCGGGAAAATTGTGGCTGTTCCAGCTTGAGATCAAGCTGTAACTCCCACGTGACTTCTTTTAAAGTCGCATAACGACTTAAGTTGAGAGGTTTACTAGGCAAGTATACTCTCACCGGTTTGCCATTGCCTTGCGAGAGAGTACGGCCGAAAAATTCGATGTTTGCACTAAGAATTGAACCCGAGGTGCCTGCTTAGCAGCTAACGCACTTAACTGCAGAACTACGACCTCACCATTATTATTATTTTCGCTTAATGCGTTTTTGGTAAAATATGTGATTTAGATCAAGATGCAACGGCAACGTTTAAAAACATAAGAAGTAACCATTAATTGGGTGTTTTCATTAAATTTATATTTAAAAAAATTATATTTCATTGTTTAGTCATAAACGTAAAAGGAAACCCCAATACCACAAAAACGTATATAATGTGCTCAGAATTAAATCATTCTTTTAAAATCATTCTTTAAACACGTTCCCATTGGTCATGACGTCAACACTCGTATAAATGGTGGTTTGTTTACGATTTACGCTTGATTCAGTTGTCATCTCAGCTTTCATTTGTGTTTATTGGAATTAAAAGCAAGTGTTTATAAAAGTATGACATCGGAAGGCTTGTTCGAACAATCTGCCGAGTATACATATGCTTATGGTGATGGACTTTATTAAGAATGCGAACGATTCAATTCCGCGGAGGTAAGAGAGGTGTAAAAGCTACAGCGTAAGTAATACCATTGTAATACATATTCACATTAAGTATAGACACCTGTTATTTCAAAATGAATTTGTGCTTCATATAATTACTACAGGGGCCATTAAGTTAAATTGGCAATGAAGGATATATTCATACATTCAAAACAACAATATTGGGAGTAGAAGTACTCGTATAATTTATTTTTATTAACTTACAGTGTTTTTTATATATTATTTACACCCGACACGACATAAAAACACTTTCACCTGTATAAGAACAGTAAGTACTAACGTAAAACACCACTAATTTACTTTTTTATGTTATTAATACGAAGAATGATGTCACGATACAGACGACCTTCTATTAAACTGTTTCGGCGCCAATCTTCAGTGTTTGAATTAAATACACAATTTTATAAAAATTTGGAAAATACCGAATTACGAAAATTGTTTACGCAAATTTTAAAGGTTAATTCGAATCTCTAATTAAAAACTCTAACTAAATGCTCAATGATTTGGGGTAAATCGTTGATCTGACAGTTGGTCACCCCGACAAAATTTTACCAAAATATTTTCGTGCTTAATTTTCGACAGAAGCGCATCATTAAGAGCTAATTAAATACCATATTGTCGAATTAAGCGCTCGATTGATTTTTTTTTGGTAAAACGTGTGGTGGTTCCAGCTTGTGATCACTACTAATTAAATGTCCTATTGTCGAATTAAGCGTGTAGAAACAGAGAAGTAACCGTAAATTTGTAAAATTCTTTATACAGATTTTAAGCAATAATTAGATGCTAATTAAAAACTGTATTTTCTAACCAGCCTTTAATTCTTGCATACCCAATTAAAATAGTAAAGGATTCCCTTATTCCTATAGTCGTATTTTTAATTTTTCAACATGCCAACTAAGTATCAACCGAGGCATCAAGTTTGACAGGACACTACAAAGAAGATTCAAAAAGGAATAATGCAAAAAATCTGCATGGTCCACGCTCCATTATTCAGTACTGACAACGAAAGGAGGTTAGTAACTGATTTCGAAAAGTACAAAACCGAAGATTTGCTGCAACTAGTGAAGGTGTAAAAGTGTTAGCATACAACTTTGCTTGCAGCTTACATATTCAGCACAAATTTTCTAATAACAGAGCTGGATACTACTGGTTGAATTCTTTTTTGAGGCGTAATCATGATTTGTGTATTAGAAAATCAGAAGGAGTTTCAGTGGCTCGTGTTCGATGACTGAACAAGTAATTTTTTGCTTACTCCATTCATTTTTGTATTTATGATAACATAAAAGCCTTCAATTTTAATACAAATTGTTTGGAATTGAATTACTTATTTGTTTTTATCTCGGTTGTTACCAATGGTTAGCTTATTTATTTCAGGTAAGTAGTCCAGAACTATTTAATTGCTTCATACTGTAATGAGCACAATCTTTTTGAAAAATCAGTCCATATTTTTGATATGGACGGAACTGGTTTACAACTGAATAACAGATTCGTAGTAGCAGAAAAAAGGTAGCAAGAGCGTGACTTCAGTGACATTGAAAGGCCAAACTAAAAATGGAAAATATCAAGATGGTATCCCTCCTGAGATATATACAGGGTGAGGCACTACCAACGAATTATTCTGTAAAATTAAAACCACAAATATTGTAAGTATATTGAGATTATTCGAGACCACATTTTAAAAATATTTTGGATTGTACAGGGTGCTCCAGAAACACGTACCATATCACAGTTGGATTAGTTTATCACTCTGTATTTTTTCTATTTTTGAATTGCACGATAAAAAATAATGTATATTACCTACTTACTTCCGTTTCTGAGATAAATCGATTTTACCTGATTTGCAGACCCTCTAAAAATACAATAACTTCAAGAAAAGTAAGAACAAGCAACTTTGTCTTACACCACCTTACTAAGAGCTTTCAACATACGTTTTGCAATATTTACTATTATGTTGTGATGTACACAGGATGTTTTTAATACTACCGTATAACACTAACGACTTAAAACTTAAATAACTTGTTTAACTTAAATGGAACACCCTACATTTCTAATGGAACAAATTCGTTTTCAGCCGGTATTACGGTTACTAACCCCTAACTCTGATAGTTTTCGAGATATTTAAAAATTTGTTAGTTTAACAATTTGCGATTTTCTGGAATCTAAGTTACCTGTGAGATATCCGTAAAATGAACATTATCTTGCATTCATTTTTAATGTAAAGGCCAATTTAGGTTTAAATATTTCATTAAAACTATTTTTTTGTTTCACCACTCCAATGAATGCAATACTTGCCTTCAAATCTACAGGCATTTATCATTATGATAAAAACGTGATATCTTATTAAGTTTTTGTCCTGAAAACGCATTTGAAAATCGAGATTCTAGTGTAATGAGTAATATTCCAAAAATGCTTTCTACAACAACCCCAACGGTTTCATTTAATACGTTGACCTTCATCAGGTAAAAAAATGCCAACCACGCCACGGTTTCACTGTCTAGTGTAGAAAATCTGCTACCTAGTTGCTCTTGGTAGAAGAACAAATCTGAAAACAATTTTCAAAACCACACTATGACAGATAATAGTATTGTCCAGGTAAACAGAAGAGATTAATCCTGTTCCTGTTGTTCAGGTGCGGGTGTAAGAAAACGTATTTCAGGCAAACAGAAAAGATCAATTCTGTTCCTGTTGTTCAAGTGCGGGATGTAAGAAAACGTACACGTCAAGTAGCTGCTTTGGCTGATACGAAGACTAAGTTGCAGAAAAAAGAAACAAAAAAAACAAATCGGTGAAAAAAAAACCAAAAAACAGAATAATATAAAAAGCAAAAACACAATTTAAAAGAAAATCTGAAACAGATACCGACACTGGCAAAAGTGCGCCTTACCAAGAAGAAGATGTACATAGACAACTAAAAAAAGGACAACTGGTTTCAGTGCGTTTACTGTAAAAATTGAGTCAAGAAGGGTGTTAAAAATTTCTGCGACTTTTGTGTAAAAGTCCTTGTAAAAGAGAATAAAATAAAACATAGTTTTGTCGATGTTCCTTTGTGTTGCAGTTAATACCGTTAAATATTATATGTTAGGTCTTAAGTTTACCGGTGTAAAGTTAGCCATAACTCTTAGACCTAAATTTAGAAAATTTTAAATTTTATTAAAAAATTCATTTTTCTTATATCAATTTAGATTTTGGTTTAATTATTTTAATTTATATACAAATCTAATTTATTGTTGTAGTTGTCATAGAAGTTTGGATACAAATATTTTTAAGCACCAAATATGGTTGAACATATTACGTGTGTGGAATTCGGGGATGAAAAATTTGACCAATTTGTACGGCTTATTTTTACAATTTGTTTATTGAAACATGTTAAGAGAAGATTAAACTATTAATTTAAATGAAAAATTAAGGCACATACGTTCTGTTTTCGAAAAAATTCAACAAGAAATATACTCTAACTCATGCGGGTCTATAATTTGTGGATGGTAAATTCGACAAACTTGTACGGATTATTTTCCCAATTTTTTTATTGAAACGTGTTATAGGAAAATTAAAATAATAATTTAAATAAAAAAATTAGTCCTGTTTTTGGAAAAAAAAATTCAACAAGAAATATACTTATCACATGCGCGTCTATAATTTGTGGATTGCAAATTCGACAAACTTGTACGGCTTATTTTTCCAATTTTGTCATTGAAACGTGTCAACGGATGATTAAATTAATCATTTAAACAAAAAAATTAGGACACATACGTCCTGTTTTTGGAAAAAAAATTCAACAAGAAATATACTAATCACATGCGCGTTTATAATTTGTGGATTGCAAATTCGACAAACTTGTACGGCTTATTTTCCCAATTTTTTTATTGAAACATGTTAAAGGATGATTAAACTAATAATTTAAATGAAAAATTAGGGCACTTACGTTCTGTTTACGAAAAAAAATTCAACGACAAGAAATATACTCTAACTCATGCGGTTCTATAATTTGTGGACCCATGTGAAGTTATTACCCACAAATCCATTCACAACAATGTGTCTCATTTTTATGACGTCCAACACAATAATTAAAGATTGGAAATGAAAAAACTATTAATAAAATTACAAAATTGGGAAAATAAGCCGTACAAGTTTGTCGAATTTGCCATCCACAAGTTATAGATCCGCATGAGTTAGAGTATATTTTTGTTGAATTTTGTGCCCTAATTTTTTCATTTAAATTCATAGTTTTATCTTCCATTAACACGTTTCAATAAAAAAATTGGGAAAATAAGCCGTATAAGTTTGTCAAATTTTCCATCCACGAATTTGATACACGTAATATGTTCAAGCATATTTGGCGCATAAACATATTTGTTTCCAAACTTCTATGACAGCTACAACAATAAATTACATTTGTATATAAATTAACATAATTAGACAAAAATCTAAACACATATGAAAAAAGTTTATTTTTTAATCAAATTTAAAGTTTTCTAAATCTAGGGCTGAGAGTTATGACTAACTTCACACCGGTCTTAAGTTATGTGTAAGAATATATACTTACGATTAAATTTTTTTTATTTATAATAATTGCACAAGAGGTTTGTAATTTTACCGAGTGGATTTGGGTTGTTTAATGAAAATCTTTTGCCTAGAAATTTGTCTAGAAAAACTGTTAATTATTAAATATGCGATACCGAAGATGAAGCTTTTTAGGTTGACAGTTTTTCGAGTCAAATTGCTAAAGAAAACAGATCAGAATTAACAACACAAATTTACTGGCTAACATACAAACTTAGAGTGTAATTCGGCAGGACAATTTAATGAATAAGAAAACTAGAAGAAGTTACACTGTGAAATATGCGATTTTGTATACAAGAATTAAATTGTCTATAAAAAAATTCATAAGCAAAAAATGTGAGGCATCTATCGCCAATTTACCGTATACTAAAAGAATACAAAGAAAAATAGATGACCAAAGTGCGAGTAAATATATTTAATAAAAGAACAGTACAACAAAACCAAAATATGTGTTTTTAAAGATAAAACAAGACGAGTAACACCAAGAAAGCCGTTCCATTATTGAAACAAAAACCAAGTTAAAATGAAATGGTGTATAGGTAAATCAAAAACTGGCATAAAATAAAGGTTTTATTATACCTATCAAACAAAAAAATGAAATAACTAAAAAATAGAATTATACCTTTAATTTGATTTCCTTTAATAAACATGAAGCGGCACCAACATAAAGCAACTGAAACCTTATTACATTCTTTTCTCACGTTTTTATGTGCGATTACTTTACTGCTGAAACAATGAAGCAATATTTTACCGTAAAAGAATCACAAATTAAAAAAAAACATTTTATATGTAATACCAAATTATATTTGACGTACTAAAATCGCAAATGATTTATGAGAACAAACAAAGAACTAAATTTTACACGTTATAAACATCCCGAAGGCAAAAATCGAGTTTAAATTTTACTTCAATTACACCTTCTCCAATTTGAATACATATTTTGCGTATATTATCTCTTCCGGGCATACTAATTAAATGACTATTTAAATCGTTAATATCTGGTCGACTATAAATTAAACGATTTTCAAGCTACT